>VZQC01004415.1:0-142503 GCA_009823505.1 Rhizomys pruinosus
GGCAGGAACCTGGAGACAGGAGCTGAAGCACAGGCCATGGAGGAATGCTGTTCACTGGGTTGCTCCCCTGGCCCATACCCAGCCTGACCTCTTATGCAGTACACAACAACCTGCCCAGGGTGGCACCACCCATAGTGGGCTGGGCCCTCCTACGTTGCACATCAATCAAGACAATACTCCACAGACATGGCCACAGGCCAGTCCAATGGAGCCAATTCCCCAATTGAGGCTCCCTCAGCCCAGGTGTGTCAAGTTGACACTAAAGCTATCCAGCACAGTGCACAATAAAAGAATGAAAAGAAAAACTGAAGTGACCAGTTATGATTGAAACAATATATGAAGACAATTACCATAGATATATGACAGAATTACGTGAGACCTCAACACATTTGAAAACTTAAAGACATACATGACATAATTACATGAAATATCAAACAACACTTGGAAAATAATTATAGATACATATGACATAATTATGCAAAAATTCAGTGACACAAAACACAATAATCAACAAGTTTGATTAGGATGATCTTTTGTAAATAGGCAGTTTATCTTTGAAATCCAGATGGGAGGATAATACTTTCTCCATCTCACAGCTATGGGGAGGTTCTCCCTCTTCTTCTGGTAAATTATGTGTCTGAGTTTTGGGATTCAAGTAGCCACCATCTGCTCTCAGGGTTTCCTCCCTAGCATGGCCTGATATCAAGCTCCTCAACTTCACAGAACATTATCAATTTAGACGATTTTATCTTAATGCCATAATCTCTTGTGTAGCCTAGTTATTCCCATAAAATTATTATTCTATCTAAAAGGGGCCAGTACCTCAGAATCACATTGAGATTCAATTGTGGTCCCATTCCCTAAATGGATCCAGTATCTGTGAACCACATTGTTGTTTCATTGTGGTCTAGGCCAGTGCCATCTTGGAATCACCAGACTTGTATGCAACCTCCTGATAAGAGAGGAGGTAGAAAATGGCAGGGCAGCTTGGGGCAAAGACCCCAAAAGAATAGTGGCCAGTTTTTGTGCTGTGCGAGAGTTGAGAATTCCTTGGATTTGCCAGTAAACTTGTCTCTACCTAATGCTAGAGATGCCAGAAGTATGTAATCCAAGGATGTCTCTCCATACACCATAGCGAGGCTGCCAGTAAGGGGCTGTTTTTTTTTTTGTTTTTTTTTTTTACTTATCAGGCCAACATGCTCAGGACATGGCCAGGCTTTGTGACCAGGACCTCGAGGGACCTGGACCCCTGGAACGAGGACTGCACTGAGCAGCTCATCTCCCTCTCCCTTCTTGCTCCCACTAAATTCCCATTACCTTGCGGTTAATGAGACAGTGGAATCCCATTCCCGGGGACTCCTCCTGCTGTACAGGAGGTCTTCTTTCTCTATCCCAAATTTGGTATAATAAAATCCTTTTTTAAAAAGTCACCCTCTGTGGTCCATGAAGTTCATTCTTAAAATTCACGGGACAACAACCCAAAAGCCTGTGTCTTCAGGTGGCTTTGGTGGCAGTTGAGTTTCTGGGACCCTAGTCTCTCAAGCTAATCATATCAGAGCCGAGAAGGGCCCCATTGCTCTCAAAGGCACTCCTATATTCCTGTATCATTTGTGGCACATTGGCTGAGAAACTGCACGGAGGCTGAGTGCATGGACCACTGCTCTATTTTTCCTGCTGTAACTGTACCTCTTTTTCCCACCTTCCTCTAGTACAGGTGGAAGCATGCTCTGCTCTGCCTCATCTCCTATTTGTCCTTTCCCTTAGCATTTCCTTTCTGCTTTTGGCCTGGGAACTGGGCATATTTATCCAAGTCTAGATGCATAGGATATGAAGGTGTCTGTAAGGAGTTCTGAATCTCCCTTATGTTTTCTATTTCAGCTATAGGGTAAGGAGCTGGAATTTGTGTGTGTTTCATGGAACACTGACTGAGGTTTGCATGTGGGTAAGAAATACTTTGTAGTCATGAGAGAATTGGAGCTTCTTTTGCACTATGACCTGAGAGATAACTAAATTTGAGATGACCGATCCCTGGAAGTCCATGCAGATTCTCTTCTCCTCAGGAGGGAGTATGGGGAAAAACTCAGATACCAGCCGTGACCCCAGAAGATATTGGACTAATGCTACTGGTGAGATTGTAGCCACTATCTTGGTGGTGGTACCTGCAGCAGTCCAATTTCAATGGGCATAATGGCAGAGGTTTGGAGACGGTGTTGCACAGGGTCCTAATGTCCACCTCGTCTCTGGTATTTGTAGACTGGTTTTTCTTTGGCTGGGACAGAATGCCCCTTTGATATTTTTGCTCTATTGCACCTTAGGTGCTCTTGACGTGTGTTTACATTTGTTGCTGTCTTATGAAGAAGCTTGTCTTAGTAAATTTTTCCCTTCCTGGGAGAACAGTGTGTGCTTGCTCCCAAGGAAGCTTTGGTGGCCATTTTGGTGCTCCGCCTCCTTCCTCTTGCTTCATGCTCAAAGACAGTGTGAGAAACAGAATCTCATTAGAGTTTGTCAGCTAATTTAATGGGTTGTTCTTATAGAGCAAATGGGGGGATTTCTCCATTTAAGGGTCCCTCAGTGCCCACTTCACATCCATACTAGGCTGGGACTCTCAGCAGTCTTGTACACCATGGCACTGGCGGGATGCCATGTGATCCCAGAAAACACTGCGCACTCATGCTCTAGGCTTTCTCGGGCCCTTAGTCCCTCCCCCATGTAAGCTCATTGGTAGGGATTGCTGGATCTGTAACACTCTCCCTATGTCTGCTGTCCAGGAAAAGTCTCGTCAAAAGAAAATTTAAGTTAACCCACATGCCATCTCCTTCTTTTGGCCCTTACAATCTGTACACAGCAGCCTCTTTCACAAGTATCCCTGGACCCTAGGAGGGTGGGACAGAGGTAGGATGACCTAATTTTTCCTGTGAGGTGAGACATAAAGCTCTTGGGTCTGTCCAGATTCTGTTTCCAATGGACTGAGGGCTCATTTCAGGAGTATTTTCCTATTAATAAAACAGAAATAGAAAAAAAAAACACAAACATCTAAACAAACACTGACCATTGTAACAAATACTTTGTGCTATGGGCACAAACACAAATGCTTGGATAGTATACTATCAGGGGCATCACAGGCCTGGCGGGAAAAAGATGCAAGGGCTTTTTCTTTTGGGGCCTATAATGTCCCCTGCCACTTGGGGTCAATCTGATTTACAATATCAATTGTGTGTAGAGCCCCAGGCAACAGGCCATAAATCCAACTGGAATTTTTCTGGGTGCACATATACCAGAATGCCACCATTGCCCTAGAACACCTTATTTGGCCTCTGATAGTGTAGCACAAGAGGTCTGTAGTAGAACTTTGGTGACCATTTCTTCCTTGCTATCTGCACAGCGCTTTCCAGCACCATGAAGATCAGCCGTCCAGTAGCAGGGCTAGGTCCCAGCATGATCTCCCTTTCCTGTGCTCACACCATGCCATATCTTCAATAATAGGGTCTGATCATCTGCTTCATGTGTGCAGCAACCAACTTCAGGAGGCAATAGCCTTTGTTTTAGGAACTCCAGAGCCCCCCTGGCCAACAGCTACTGGTGGGGCAACCCACCCCCCGGTACTGAAGTCTTCATTTACCAATTGTAAAATTTTGGGGGGAGGACCCTCTACTTTTTACTTTTTATAAGGTATCTGTTTACACTTTGGCACCTATAGGCCAGATCATTGCAGACTTTTCTCAGCCAATCAGATGAATATTGTTTATGTCTTTTTGTCTTTTTGAAACAGGGCTTCCCTGTAGCACCAGCTGTCCTGGAACTCACTTTGTAGATCAGGCTGGGCTTGAAGCCACAGAGAACCACCTGCCTCTGAGTGCTGAGATTAAAGGCATGCATCACCACACCCAGCAAATATTGCTTATGTCTTATCCAACCATAAAGCTCCCAAGGACTCCATAGTTATAACTGGCCCTGGTAGTCGTTAGTGAATTTACTTTTTACAGGTCTCACATCTGTAAAGCACTCAGACATTAACAGTATACATTAAATCAAACATAAACCATATCTAATAGCATGGGAAGATTTTATCTATTTGTACCAATTATTATTTCAAAAGATCCATGTTGTGTACAATAGCAAGGATAAGAGTCATTAATTCAGTTAGCTCTTCAGTATCTATAGTCAGTTTTCTTGAAGCCATTTGTTATCCAGGGGTTTTTAAATGCAGCCTCTCCACACTTCTTTAGCTTTGATAGACTCTTGGGCCTGGCTCAAGGTGCCTAGCCCTCCAAGGGGGCAAGAAGGGGAAGGAGGAATGGGTTTTCTTTCACCCCTGCTGTATTGCCTGGGTCAGGCAGGCCCTGCACTTTACTCCTGGCTCTATTCATACTTGTGGTTTTATTCATTGACCCCCAAATGGCTGCTGGGGAGGCCCCAGCTGAGCAAACTGCTTCCATGTCCAGCATAACTTTTCTCAGCAAAGCACTCTCTTTAACCTGAGGGAGTCACTCTCCACCGTTCAGTTTTTATACTCCATATGTCTCTTGTGAACTGTTCCTCCAGCTTTAAAGCCTTCTAGAGCCTCTTTAGCACAGAATTCGGCTTTTTATCAATTTTTTCTTAAGAAGACACAAATCTTGCCACATTTGCCTTCAAGTGACCCAAGCAGACTTCCTTTTCTGTTTTGTCCTTTTCATAGCACCTTTAGGCTCTTTTACTCTTTTACAGACATACTTTACTTGCTGGTCTGTGTCACTTACATCTGACAAAACCTCTCTTACTTTATAAAGGCTCAGCCTCATCAGGGGACTCAGCACAGCCATTAAAGTTCCATATCAAGGTTATTGTTCAATCAGGCTTTTCTTTTTTTATTTTTTATGTGTATGAATGTACTGTCTACATGTAGGTTTGTGCACTCGTGTCATGCAATGCCATGGAGGTCAGAAGAAGGTGTCAGCTTCCCCTGGAACTGGAGTTAAAGATGGTTCTCAGATGCCATGTGGGTGCTGGGGATCGAACCTGGGTCTTCTGCAAGAGCAGTCGGCACTCTTAACCACTAGGCCATCTCTCCAGCCCGTCAAGCTTTTCTTAAATCACTGGTAATCACAGTCCTATCTGGTCCAGTGAACTGGGCACTATATACTGCTTTCCTCATACCTAGTTCCCTCAGTAGTGCTTGGCCCTCTCCTACCATCCTCCACTCCCTGATATTCAAGGAAACCTCAGTTGGGGATAACTTCCTGGCTTATATTAGCCAATCCACTAGGGACTGATTCCCCATATGCTGTCTCAGGCTATGTAGCCTGTGTTTCAAGGAGGGATGGGTGGTTATATTGCTCAACTTTTCTTCTTCTGCAGCACTTAAAGTAATTCCATCTGCCCCCATTTCCCACAGCTTCACAAGCCAGGTGATAAGAGGCCCCTTCTTTGCCTGTTTGAAAATCTTCTCCAATTTCAACAACTCCAGTGCTGAGTATTCTCTGATTGTCTTATTTTCCTGCACTGGGCCATGGCTAAGACCACCATCAGCATATTGAAACATGGATTTTTCCTTTCTTTGTATTAAAGGTTGAACCCGAAGGGCATCTTGTTGTGCATTTCCTAGGTCACTGTCTTTCTTGTCAGTATCTGACTTCTTCCCTGGGACCCCTAGTCATACACTCCTACCTTTTTTTTTAGCTTTTGCGTTTAATGAGGTCCCCCAAAGTGTCAAATTGTCAAACCCTCCTGCCACACGTAGAGCTGACCCGTTCTCTGGTTTAGAAGTCTTCTTCTATGTCCTAATGTCTGGTAGGTTGCTACCCATGATGTGCTCTTCTATCACCTTGTTAAGTTTTGGTTTCACGATTGAGTCTTTGAATCCATTTGATTGAAATTTTTGTAAACGGGAGAAGAGGGGTTTAAAATTAGTTCAAATCTTTCTACAAANTTTATTAGTTTTAACAGTTTCTCTCTCTCACATTAGATAGAGCCGGAATTTAGATAGTAGAAAGAGGAAGGCACAAGCAAACACAAGCACATAAGAGTAGAGGGGTCAAAGGCGTGAAGTTGTGTCAGTGTAGTGTACAACTTGATGCAATTTTTAATGAAAATGAACGGAGCAGAGGCCGGCGATCCGTTGGTGAGTTCGAAGGCAGCACTGTCTGGGCAGAAGTGAGTTTCAGGACAGCCTGGGGCTACGAGGGAGACCGTCTGAAAAAGCAACACAAACAAACAAAATAAAGGAAAATAGCATGAATATAGCTTAAAAGTAGTTATCCTGAACACATCGTACTTGTCTCAGGCTGTTCTTTTGAGTCAAGAAACTCCTTAGGCCATTTTAATGTACTCCAGAAGAAGCCACGTGCTACTGCGTCTGATCCGGGTGCCAGCGTGTAGGTGAGTCTGGGGATTTTCAAGTGGGTCTTTGGCCTCAGAAACAGAAGTCCAGCTGCCAGTGGCCATCGCCAGGAGCCCGGAGCTTTCCCCAGTGTCCAAGACCTCCATTCAAGTCAAACCAGGATTTTGGCTTTAATTTCTGGTGAGACTTTTAGGAATAGCTAGTATAAAAGCAGTTTAATGAGACTTCAGCACGAGAGTTAAAGGCAAGAGTTGCTCCAGGTGAGAAAAGTGCCAGATATATCCAAGCCACCAAGGCTTCCTCAGGACAAAAGCTGTCCCTCCCAAACCAGGCCACACCCACCTGCATAGAGTTCCACTGCTGGAAATGGCGTGGACAAGGCAAGAAAATAGGAGACAGGAAGGCCAGTCCCAGAATTCATCCCCAGCTCTGATGTTAACATACTAATCAAAGCTACCACTAGGTGGAGTTTGTTTTTCAAGCCATTTTTCCTTTGTTAGATTAGACATGGGAGACATGTACAGCGAAAATAAAATAAAAGGAAAATCTCTGCTAGTAAAATTTAACAGCAAAGAGTCAGCATCAAAGAGACCTTCAGAGATCTAAAAGCAACAAAATCCAAACCGAATGTTGAAACCCAAGTCTTTCGAAGCAAGCAAATGAGATACCTTAGAAGCACTTTGAAAGCCAATCAAAATCAAAGGCTTCTAAGAAATGAGATTCTGAAACAATAAACTCATACTGTTGTTTTTATGAATGATTAGCATTAATTTTTTGTGAAACATTTAATAGACTCAAAAACAGTGTTTAATAAAGTTAAAGATGTTTAGGGTACTTAAGTTTATAACTCCTTTGAATGAATCATCAAAATACTCATTCCTACTTATATGTACACAATAGACTAAATTGAGGGACAACAACAGTCAAAGTATTGGGACAAGACCTGAACTGAACTCAACGCCTCCCAAAACAATAATCCTCTGGATAGAAAAACTTTTAAAAGTCTCAGAAAAGAATGTAAGACATGTAGGGCCGAATGCATGAACTTGGGAGGTGGGGGGGTGTGGAGTATTGAAGGGTTAATGTAGTCTAAATTAAGATTGAGAAATGATGTATGAAAATAGCACAAAACTTCAACAAAAATGTGTAAAAAACACTCATAAGCATAAAACATAAAACTTAATTTAAATGAGAAAAATAGCTACTACTTAGAAAGTCCTGTACATTTGTAAATTCATGTGGGTTTTTGATTTTTTCGTTTTTTTGGGTCTTTTTTGTTTTTTTAGGTCTTTTTGACAACAGAACAGGGGTCTCCCTGTAGTCCCATCGGTACGGGGAACTCACTCTGTAGACAGGCTGGCCCTTGAACTCACAAGATCCACCGGCGTCATGCCGCCAAGTCTTAGGATTAAAGGTGTGCAATTTTAATTGAGCATGCTGGAATAAAAACAAAAATGAAACTATATTCTTGGGTAGGCATTGTCCTAAGTTTTTGTCGTCCATTGCTGTGACAAAACACGCTGACCGACACCACTTGGGAAGGAAAGGGTTAATGGCATCTTTAACGTTTCCTGAGTCACAGGTCATCACTCAGGACCCAGGCGTAACTTAAGGCAGGACCTGCGCGGCAGGAGCTGAAGTACACGCCATGGAGGAATGCTGTGCACTGGGTTGCTCCCCTGGACCCATATCCCAGGCCTGAACGCTCTTATGCCAGTAGCAGCAACAACCTGCCAGGGGTAGGAGACGCACCACTAGGTAGGGGCTGGCCCTCCTGCGTATGCCCGTACAAAAGTAAGACAATACTCCAACAGAGGCATGGAGCCATAAAAACAAGTGAGCCCAGTGCAATGGAAGCAATCACCCAATTGAGGCTCCCTCAGCCAGGTGTGTCAAGTTTTGAACACTAAGCGATCCAGCACAGGGCAAAATAGAAAGAATGAAAAAAAGAACTGAAGTGACCAGGTTTTGAGTGAAACAATATAATCAGACAATTATCCAATAGATATGACAGACGATCATACGTGAGTCCCGTCAACCATGATTGAAAACTTAAAAACTACTGACAATAATTACAAGAAATTCAAAAACCTTGGGAAAAATAAGTTACATAGATTACATTGACAGAATTATGCGCCATTCAGTGGCGCACATAACAACAGATAAATGCACAAGTTTTGATTAGGAGATCGTATTGTAAATAAGGCGTTTTAGTTTTGAAATCCACTGGGGAAGAGGTAATACTTTCTCATCGTCACAGCTTTGGGGGAGGTTTTCTCCCTCTTCTTCTTGTAAATATGTGTCTGAGTTTTTTGGATATCAAGTAGCCACATCTGCTCTATGGTTTCCTCCACTACATGGTCCATGATATCAAGCCCCTCAACTTCACAGAACATTATCAATTTAGACGATTTTATCTTAATGCCATAATCTCCTACATAGCCTAGTTATTCCCATTAAATTAATATTCTGAATCAAAAGCACCAGTAACCATCAGAATCACAATTGAGATATCAAGTGTGGGCCCATTCCCGAAAATGGATCCACTTAGCTGTGACCACATTGGTTGTTTCATTGGGGTCTAGTCCAGACCAATCTGGGAATCACCAGACGTAGGCAATCGTCCTGCTAAGAGAGGAGGTAGGAAAAGTGGCGGGAGACGGCTTTGGCAAAGACCCCCAAAGAACAGTGCCCAGTTTCTTTCTGGGCTGAGGGCAGGAAATTCCTTGAATCTGCCAATAAACTTGTCTCTACCTAATGCTAGAGATGCCAGAAGTATGTAATCCAAGGATGTCTCTCCATACACCATAAGCGGGCTGCAGTAAGGGGCGTTATTTTTTTTTTTTTTTGTGTTTTTACTTATCAGCCAACAATGCTGCAGGCTAGCCCAGGGCCATTTGTTAGCAGGACCTCGAGGGACCTGGACCCCTGGAACGAGGACTGCACTGAGCAGCTCATCTCCCTCTCCCTTCTTGCTCCCACTAAATTCCCATTACCTTGCGGTTAATGAGACAGTGGAATCCCTTTCCCGGGGACTCCTCCTGCTGTACAGGAGGTCTTCTTTCTCTATCCCAAATTTGGTATAATAAAATCCTTTTAAAGTCACCTCTAGTGCGGTCCCCATGAGTTCATTCTTAAATTCACGGGAAACACCAAAAGCCGGTCCTTCAGGCGTTGGTGGCCTTTGAGTTTCTGGGACCCTAGTCTCTCAAGCTAATCATATCAGAGCCGAGAAGGGCCCCATTGCTCTCAAAGGCACTCCTATATTCCTGTATGCATTGTGGCCATTGGCTGGGAAACTGCAAAAAAAAAAAAAACCGAGGCCATGAGTGCATGGACCACTGCTCTATTTTTCCTGCTGTAACTGTACCTCTTTTTCCCACCTTCCTCTAGTACAGGTGGAAGCATGCTCTGCTCTGCCTCATCTCCAATTTCTCCCTTTCCTCAGCCTTTCCTGTTTTGCTGTGTTGGCCGGGACTGGCATATTTATCAGTCTAGATCATAGGATTGAAGTGGTAGGAAGGAAGGTCCTTGAAAGTCTCCCATTATGTTTCTATTCAGCTATAGGGTAAGAGCTGGAATGTGTGTGTGGTTTCACTGGAACACTGAATGAGGTTTTGCAGTTGGGTAAGAAAATACTTTGTATATCAATGAGATATAATTGGGCTTCTTTTTGCACTATGACCTGCATGAGATAAGCTTAATTTGAGATGAAACGCGAGTAAATCGCGGAAAGTCCATAGCAGATATGCTCATTCGCCTAACAGGAGGGATTATGGGGACACAGTCTCAGGATACAGACCCGATGACGCCAGAAGAAATAAATTGGACTCAATGCGCTACTGGTGAGTTGATAGCCACTATCTTGGTGTGTCGTACCGGCAGCCGTCCAATCAAGGGGCAAAGAATTGGAAGAGGGTGAGACGGGGGGTGGCCAGGGCCGAATGGTCCACCTCGTCTCCTGGGGAGTTGAGACGGCGTTTGGCCTGGCTGGGACAGAAATGCCCTTGATTCGGTTTTGCTCTATGCAACTGAGCTGCTCTTGACGTGTGTTTGTACATTGTTTGTCTGTCTGATGAAAGAACGTAGTCTTAGGACATTTTTCCCTTTCCTAGGTAGTAACAAGTGGTGTGCTTGCTCCCAAGGAAAGCTTTGGGTGGCCATTTGGTGGCGTCCGCCTTCCCTCCTTGCTTTCAGCCAAAGACAGTTGTGAGAAAACAGAATCTCGAGTAAGTGTTTCAGCTAATTATTATTGGGCTTTCTTATAGAGCAAATGGGGGGATTTCTCCATTTAAGGGTCGCACTCAGTGCCACACTTCACATACCAATACTAGGCGGGACTCTTCAGCCAGAGGTCTTGTACACCTGCAGCGGCGGATGCATGTCGAATTCCCAAAAACAAAATGCGCACATCATGCTACTAGCTTTCCGGGCCCTTAGTCCCCCCCCATGTACATCATTGGTATGGATTGCTGGATCTGTAACCGCTCCTATGTCCTGCTTCCAGGACAAAGTCGCGTACAAAAGAAAAGTTAAGTTAACCCCATGCCATCACGTCCGGCTTTGGCCCTTACAATCTGTACACACCAGCCTCTTATCACAAGTAGCCCGGGGACCCTAATGAGGGGTATGGGACATAGGTAGAGGCCTAAAATTATTTTCCGTGTGAGGTGAACATAAAGCTCTTGGTCTGTCCCAGATTCTGTTCAATGGACTCGGCTCGTTCAGGAGTAGTTTATCTATTAAGAAACAAATAGAAAATAAAACAACATCTAACAAACACGCGCAATTGTAAACCAACTAACTTTGTGGCGATGGGCACAACACAAATGCTTGGATAGTATACTATCAGGGGCATCACAGGCCTGGCGGGAAAAAAGTTTGTTTTTTTGTTTGGGCAAGGCTTTTTCTTTTGGGGACCTATAAGGGCCGCACTTGGGGTTCTCTGATGTACAAGGATCAATTGTGGTGTAGAGCCCACCAGGTCAACAGGCATTAAATCCACTGTTTTTCTGGGGGCACAGATGACCAGCATGCCCGCCATGGGGGCCCCCCTAGAACACCTTATTTGCCTCTGATATTGTAGCACAAGAGGGTCCTGTAGTAGAATTGGTGACCATTTCTATCCTTGCGATCTGCATAGCGCTGGCCGAGCCCATGAAAGGGCACGTCTAGTAGCAGGGCTAGGTCCCAGCATGATCTCCCTTTCCTGTGCTCACACCATGCCATATCTTCAATAATAGGGTCTAGATCAGCTGCTTAGGTGTGCCCAACCAACTTCAAGTGAGGCAATAGCCGTATGGTTTTAGGAACTCCAGATGCCCCCCTGGCCAAACAGCTACATGGGGGGCAAGCCCACCCCCCGTGACTGATCTTCATTTACAATTGTAAATTTTGGGGGAGGGCCCTCGATTTTACTTATTTTAAGATATTTGTTTACACTTTGGCACCTATAGGCCAGATCATTGCAGACTTTTCTCAGCCAATCAGATGAATATGGTGTTTTATGTCTTTTTTGTCTTTTTGAACAGGCTTCCCTAGTAGCACCCAGCTTCCTGACCTACTTTGTAGATCAGGCTGGGCTTGAAGCCACAGAGAACCACCTGCCTCTGAGTGCTGGAGATTAAAGGCAGGCAATCCACCACACCCAGCAATATTGCTTATCGTACTGTCCAACCATAAACCGCCCAAGGAGCGCCATAGGTTAACTGGCCCTGGTAGATCGTTAGTGAATTTACGTTTTACAGGTCTCACGTCGGTAAAGCGCTCAGACATATAACAGTAGACATGTATCAAACGAACCCATATCATAATAGCATGGGAAGAGTTGATCTATTTGTACCATATTATTATTTCAGAAAGATCCATGTTGTTACATATGTCAAGTAAGATTCTTATTCAGTTAGCGGCTTCAATTAAGTATTCTTAGGCAGTTTTCTTGAAGCCTTTGTTGATCCAGGGGTTTTTTCAATGCAAGCCTCTCCGAAACTTCTTGAGCTTTGAGTATACTCTTGCTGGCTCAAGGTGCCGACCCTCCAAGGGGCAACGAGTGGAAGGAGAATGGTTTTCGCTCTTGCACCCCGGCTTTATTGCCATGGGTCAAGGCCAGGCCTGCACTTTACCCTGGCTCTAGGTCATGACTGGGTTTTTATTCATTCGACCCCACAAATGCTAGCTTGGGAAGCCCCAGCTGAGCAAAACGGAGTGCCATGTCCAGCACTAACATTTTTCTCAGCAAAGCACGCTCTTTAACCTGAGGGAGTCACTCTCCACCGTTCAGTTTTTATACTCCATATGCCTTTTGTGAAATGTTCCTCAGGCTTTAAAGCCTTCCGAGCAGCCTGAGCAGTAACTTTAGGCACAAATCGGCTGTTTATCATCGATTTTTCTTAAGAAGACACAAAATCTTGCCACATGTGCCTTCACGTGGACACCAAGCAACTACTACGGTTCTGTTAGTTTGTGTCTTTTCATTAGCACCTTAGGCTCTGTTACTCGTTTAACAAGACACACTTTACTTTCTGGTCGGCTGTCCCACTTCTATACTATTACGTGACTACAACCTATCTTACTTTTTATAGGCTCACCTCAGCCAGGGGACTCAGCACAAGCCATTAGTTCACATATCAAGGTATATGGTCTCAATCAGGCTTTTCTTTTGTTAATTTTTTGTTTGAATGGAATGCTTAACTGTCTATATGGTCGGTTTGTGCACTCGGGATCATGCAATTGGCCATGAGTCAGAAGAAGGTGGTCAGCTTACCCCTGAACTGGATTAAACAGCTGAAGTTCTCGAGATGCCATGTGGGTTCTTGGGATCGAACCTGGGTCTTTCTGCAAAAGCAGTCGGCACTCTTAACCACTAGGGCCATCTCTCCATCCCGTCAAGCTGTATTTCATTAAATCAATGGTAATCAAAAGTCTAGCTGTCCAGTGAACCGGGCACTATATATTGCTTTCCTCATACCTGGTTCTCTCAGTAATGCTGGCCCCTCTCCTACACCATCCTCCACTCCCTGATATTCAAGGAAACCTCAGTGTGGGGATAACTTCCTGGCTTATATTAGCCAATCCACTAGGGACTGATTCCCCATATGCTGTCTCAGGCTATGTAGCCTATGTTTCAAGGAGGGATTGGTGGTATAGATTGCTCAACTGTGAGTTTCATTACTTCTGCAGCAACTAAAGTAAATTCCATCTGCCCCCATTCCCCAGTTCACAGCAGGTGATAAGGGCCCCTTCTTACCTGTTGAAAAATCGGCTCACAATTTCACACCTCCAGGGCTGAGTAAATTCGCTTTTCTGGATTGTCTTATTTTTCCTGCACTGGGCCATAGTGCTAATAAAGACCACCATCAGCATATTGAAACATGGATTTTTTGCCTTTCTTTGTATTAAGGGTTGAACCCGAGGGGCGTCTTGTGAATGGCAATGTTTACCCTAGGTCACTGTCTTTCTTGTCAGTATCTGACTTCTTCCCTGGGACCCCTAGTCATACACTCCTACCTTTTTTTTTCTCTTTTGTGCAATTTACTCTTTTGTGCAAGGTCAGAGGCCAATATTGAGAAAGCCAGCCCCTTATTTTATTCTCTTTCTAATTTCTCCCTTAAATTTTTAATCTCTGTTTGGGCTGCCTCTTCTATCTGGGACTGAGAAACAGAATCTAGTTAGGGGATTGTCAAATGGGTTGTTACTATAGAACAGATGGGGGATGCCTCCACTTACGGGGTCCTTTGGTGCCTCCTTCACATCCATACTAGTGGGTTTCCAGAGAGCTCCTCGTGCCCATACTATGGGGCCCGATATTTCATTTGGCTGGAGCAGTAGTTGAGCTGGCTTTTGCCCTGATGACCTGCAAAGATCGGGGGTTCAGGCTAGCCCCTGCTTGCCAATTGATTAAACCAGCCCTGCAGCCCTGGTTTGAGGATTTGGGCAAAGGGTGTCGCATTACTGCAATACCTGAAGAGGGCATCTTGGTTTTGACAACCAACTGGAGCCTCTGAAGAGCTCTTGTAAGACCAAGCTTTTTTTTTTTTTTTTTTTTTTTCAACAATTTATTTCTTTCGGTATGTTATGAAATGTACTGTCTGCATGCCAGGTGTGTGCAACTGTGTGGTGCAATGCCGCAGAGGTCAGAAGGGGTTCCAGTTGGAGAGATGGCCTAGCGGTTGGCGCTCCCAACATGCTGCAGGACCATCTCTCCAGCAAGCATGACAGCGTATTAGTAGAAAGTAACACTGTGAGTTTACCCAGTCACCCTTCACACCCATTCTCTGCCAGAAGCCCACCAAATGCCAATATATAAGACCCAAACTCCTGCAAATAAACGAATTTGGTCTCTCAAGGCCAATGGTGATCCAGTTTTGCTAACACCATTTGCTGAAGATGCTGTCTTCCCTCCATTGTGTCTTCTTGGCCCCTTTGTCAAATATGAGGTGGCTGAAATTGGATGTGGTCAGGTTTGGATCTTTAGTTTTATTCCGTTGGTCTACAGTTCTGTTTTTGTGCCAATACCAGGTTGTTTTTATGACTATAGCTCTATAGTATAGTTTCAACTCTGGTATAGTTATCCCCCCCATATTGTTCTTTTTGCTTAGGTTTGCTTTGGCTATTCAGGGTCTTTTGTTTTTTCCATATGAAATTAAGATTTTTTTCCAAATTTGTGAAGAAACTCTTGGGGATTTTAATTGGGATTGCATTGAATCTATATATTAATTTGGGCCAGAGGGGATCTTGGCTTTGATATTGGTAAAGGCAGATACTTCTGTCAGCATGATGATACTTGGTCATGGGTGCTCACTGCCAAGTACCCATTGCTTGAAAAACTTTAAAAATACCAAACAAGGTGGCTTCTTAAGATTGATGTTTTGTCTTTGGTTAATTCTTGGTCCCAGGAAAGGATTCAGCAGATGAAAAGACTCACCTAGACAAATGTATACAGGTTATAAAAATGACAGAGGTTTCCAGTCCTGCCAGTCATCACAGGACTCAACAGCTCTCCTGTCCAATGTAAACCACTAAGTTAACTTTTAAAGAGAACAAATGCCTTTTGTATAAATTACATTGGTAAATTGTCATGTGCTATTTGAGCTAACTGAAAAGATAACTCTGAAGATGGGATTGACTCTCCCACTTTAGAGTCAAGCCTGTTATCTCAAGATGTTTTCCAAGACATGTGTCCAGGTTCAGGCTGTCCCTAGCCCTGCAACCAAACAGCCTAAGAGTAAAAGCATTGTGTAGTTGAGAACAGCTAAGGGATTAAACTAATTTCAACAAAGGTTATTTATTTTTTAAAATTTTATTTATTTTTTATGTGTATGAATGTACTGTCTGCATGTAGGTTGGTGCACCTGTGTCATGCAATGCCACAGAGGTCAGAAGAGGGTGTCGGATTCCCCTGGAACTGGAGTCAAATACAGTTCTCGGCCTCCATGTGGGTTCTGGGGATTGAACCCAGGTCCTAACATACCATCCAAACATCTGTGTCTATACCAAAGTAACCTACCATAACAATTAGTACTGTTTAAATACCTATATATCTAATTGCGTGTGCTTCATTAGTAGGATCGAAAGGTTATGCCTGGACAAGCTGGCAGCCACTGAAAGAAAACAGCCAGAATAACTAGAGACCAAAAGGCTCAGCTCCAGAGAAAAGTAGACTGTTTTCTTCTCCCATTCCAGTGCCCTCTTTCTAAGCTAGGGAACAATTGGGGAAAGAGGAGGCGCGTGGTAGAATGTAAGGGCTTGGGATGGGGTGAACGGTGAGTGAAATTACAGAAAGTATAGACTGGACACCATTTTGATCAACTTGATTGAAACATTACAAGCTCCCCTAGCTGGATGGTGGGACCCATTGCAACGGTGTGGGTTTGGGCAAACTGCTGCAAATTGGATTTTTACATGAAGGATTGCTTGTACATCACAAATTTTACTTATTTGTTAAAAAAAAAAATGAAAACAAAACAAACAAAAAAAGCAGCGAAAGATGCAGAAACTTACAGCCAGGAAATGCACTGATTGGGATGGGTAGGGTGGGTGGCGGGGGAAGTCCTGATCAGGGGGATATATGCCTGAACTGAATTGGAAAATGATAAAAAAAAAAAAACGAAGAAAAAGCAGTTGGTGGCTCTTTATGCTAGGCAATCTTCCCAGCCCTACAACAAGGTTATTTTTATTTAATCTCGTGGCATAGAAATATCTATAGTAAAATTAGCTAATGGGAGTCTCTATTTTTCACAATGAAGAAAGTAACTAAACAGACAAACTGACAATATATATAATAACTACAAGTTATCTTTAACTACTTTAATGAAAGTACACCAACAGAGTAATTTTTTAAAAAAAACATTTTTTTATAAAAAAAATTTATTTCTGTATATGTATGAAGTACTGTTCTGCATGCAAGTTTGTGCACACCATGTGTGCAATGTGCAGAGGTCAGAAGACCTGGAATATCTCCTGGAATTGGAGTTTCAAGGTTCTTGGCCGCGCATGTGGTGTGCTGGGGGATCGAACCAGGGTCTCTGTAAGAGCAGTTTGGCTGCTCGTTAACTGTAGGCCATCTCTCCCAGCCCAGGATGATTTTTTTAAGAAGGACAATTTACCGTCCCTGGAGAGGATAGAGAGGACCTTGTGCCTGAAATTCCTCAGTTGTTAGCTAAAGCATCACAGTTTCCCTTAATTGATTAGGCTAGAGGTTATGAACATCAATTTAATCATGTTTGACTATGTAGTTATTGCT
Organism: Rhizomys pruinosus; assembly: GCA_009823505.1. Lineage (NCBI taxonomy): Eukaryota > Metazoa > Chordata > Mammalia > Rodentia > Spalacidae > Rhizomys > Rhizomys pruinosus. Next base: position 17,061 of record VZQC01004415.1, read on the forward strand.
TCTCTCTACCTACTGTTTATACTTCTTCAAAACTTAAAGCAAAGTTTTATCGGAACACTGAACTACATAAAGAAAAATTTAACTGTGTTGTGTTTTCTATATGGTTTACCTGGGAACTTATAAAGTAACAGTATACACACAGGTGATGTTAATTCTTTACATTATCTTATGTGTGTAATTTAGAGTCTATATTGCTGCTATTAGGACTTTTTCTTAGTCAGATACCTGCCATTCCTCATGACTTCAGCTGGATCTACTTACAAAAGATAATTACAGTTGGGGCTGTTGGCTATTGTGTTCTTTCATCAGAGGAGGGTAAGCAGGGTCATTGGACCCTCACCTGAGTATTCATCCACTCTTCCAGGCCAACTGTTTAATTCCGCCTTAATCAAAATGGTCTCCTAAATTTGGGGAAGACTAAAGTATATACTTTGGGAAAGTCTAGGAAGGGAGGGCTTGAGCCATGAGGTTATATAAATGTTGACATCCATCCTGGGTAGAGGATTTCCAGTGGAACTATTCTCAGGCCACCAATATACTTGTCAGTGACTCCACCCATCTCTGTGAGTAAATCCATTCATTCCCCAGGGTCGACTTTAATCAAACATTGGTTTAAAATTAGAAACTTAGAAAGGAATAAATATTACTTAGTATCCCAGGAAGACAATTCTCACAACAGTCATGGAAATATTTATTTATTAGTGATTATTTTCAAGTTTTTTAAAAAACATTTATTAATTTTAATTTTCTTTTTGTTTTTATCTGTGTCTGTTTGTTCTTTTTTTGTAGCGTTGGCACGTATGTCGTGCAATGCTGTGGAGGTCAGAAGAGGGTGTCATGATTTTTCCCTGGACTGGCCAGTTAAAGGGGGTTCTCAGACACCAAGTGGGTGCTGGGGAACGAAAAAACTGGGTCCTCTGCAAGAGCAAGTCGGTGCTCTTAGCCACTAAGCCAACTCTCCAACCCATTTTTAGAATTTTTAATAAAAGAATTTATAAACACATTCATAAGAAAGCAAAAAAAAAAAAAAAAAAAAAAAAAAAAAAAAAAAGATATTTTATTGACAGGGATTTATGTATAAAGATTATAATGGCTCGATATTTACAAAATCCCAATTGATGAAAAAAAGCTTATACAAGTATATGATGTCTTGGTACGTATGTTAAAAGTATATTATGAACTATGAGACAACATTATATATATGGTAATTTATTAATTTCTAATTCATTGCTTTGGTCACTGTTTTAAGGAAAAGAATACGTCTAGTCACTGTTACTAAAAAAGACACAACAAAACCTTTTTGGGCTGGAGACATGGTAGCGGTTAATTAAGAGCACCGACTGCTTGTTGCAGAGGACCCGGGTTCGATCCCCACACCCACTGGCGGCTGAGAACCAATCTTTAACTCCAGTTCCACGGGGAATGCTGATGCCCTCTGCTTTCACCTCTGCGGCATTGCATTCACGGTGCACAAACCTCCTGCAGACGTACATTCATATCTCCACATAAAAATAAAAAAATAAAAAAAACCTCTGTTTTTTACCAAGTGTTATCTACATATTACATGGTAATTAAAAGTAGCAGAATGTTGAGAGTAGCCTTCTTGCATATTTAATAACTGTACCTTGAGGCCTACACTAATCTTGTAAGAAGGATTTAAAGGGACAATTATTTGCCCCTTACCCCCTAAGGTCAACTAAGTGCCAGGGAACTATGGAATATCTCTTGAAATGTCCTGTAACTCTGGTGTGTCACCTTTCCTCTTGATTAGGGAGATAATGGGGACCCCACGACATGTACTGGAACCAGGGTCCAGTCTATAAGAGAAAGGTCAACACAGAGGAAATGTTTCCTCAAAGCTTCGAAGCCAAACCATGGCCCAGCAAGGCGTCTGACTTATGCTCACATAGCTGCATATGGTATAAGAAAATTTGGGGGAGCCAGAGTCTCCTTTCAAGCTCCATTGTTGACCTGAGGACCAGATCCTCATGTTAACTTAAGGACCGGAAACACCAAAAAAAAAAACTGGCCTTATTTGGACCAAGTGTGTGATTTTAAACACCCCAAAGGGAAATATAATGAAATATCAGAGTAACGAGAATACTTCTTTTAATGGCCAAGGATTTATGGTTCCCGGATTTTAGTCTTAAAAGTTTATATAAGATATTGCTTAGAAAATTTTCTGTAGGATTTTCTCCATGATAAAATACTACTCAGGCATAATACTTCATATCTTAGTCTATTTCAACAATGCAGTGCCACCTGTAGCCAAAAAGGACAAGTTCACTATTGTAGTCTAAATTAATAATGGCCAAATTTCTTCTTTCACACTGTCTAGAGGCTATTTTGGGAGGAAACTTACACTGTGATCCTAGGTATTTCAACAGCTATAAGTGTGTCTGAACTTGAATCCTGGATTAACTACTCTCAAGCCAAGCCCTGGAGGCCAGAAAAACACTAGGGGACAAACCAAACAAGCCAGTCACAGAGGAATACTCCCATGAGCCCTCCCAGGAATTAAAATTCCTCTTCAAAAGGAAAGACAAATAAGCCCGCTTTGTCTTCTCTCATAAAATATGCCTTGTCATCTGTTTTTTTTTTTTTTTTAAGGTGTGCGTCACTACACCTGGCTTAAAGGCGGTTCTTAGCTGCCATGTGGGTGCTGGGAATCACTCCCGAGTCCTCTGGAAGAGCAGCCAGAGCTCTTAGCCGCTGAGTCATCTCTCCAGTCCCGTCTGTTCTTAATACTAGTCAGTTTTCTTGTTTCTGCCTGCCTGTACCCAAGATGAAAATTCACTCCTTACAGAAGTCCTAAAGTATACATAAGCTAAGTCATCATGGTGGAAAGGAATTGCATTTGTAAAGATCTTAATGATAATTGTGTGAATCTTTGGACCTTATGTACTCAACTGCTGTTTCAACTTCGTCTCCTCTTGTTTACAGTCAGTCCACACTCAGATGGTCCTGCAGCATTCCAGATCCATCTAGAAGGTACTTCTTGACCATCCTCCAAGATCTGGGAGTGTATAAACATGGGACACCTAAAACTCCCGACTGGCTTTTACTCCTCCACATCCCTAAAGTACAGCTAGAGACTTTCTTCCCTCACTATATCTGGCAGTTATACAGTAAAGTCCCTGGTGAACTTTTGGGATCTTTAGGATAGATTCCCTAGAGCTGAACACTGACTGCCACACACGGCACCCCTATTCAGTATTGAAGAAGGCAGAGCAGTCTTTGTCCTAATCCCCTGATGACCATTATGGTCATTAAGACGAGGTAATGATAAGAGTGGAAGCTAGATAATGGTTAGACAGATTAGGGCAAAGGCCCCCAAAGAATAACGGCTAGTTTCTATTCTGGCTGAGAACTGAGAATTCCCTGGATCTGCCAGTGAACTTGTTTCTACATAAGGTTAGAGATGTCAGAACTAGGGCCTAGAGAGATAGCCTAGCGGTTAAGAGCACCGACTGCTCTTGCAGAGGACCCGGGTTTGATCCCCAGCACCCACATGGGGAACTCCAGTTCCAGGGGATTCCGAGACCCTCTTCTGACCTCCGCGGCATTGCATGACACGGATGCACAGACCTACATGCAGACAGTATATTCATACACATACAAAAAATAAATAAATAAAATTAAAAAGAAAGAGATGTCAGAACTAAAACTATCAAATCAAAAGGTGACTCTGGCTATTCCATAGCTAGGGGCTGAGGATGCCAGTAACAGCTCTGTATTTTTTCTTCTTTTTTTTTTTTTTTTATGTGTATGAGTGTACTGTCTGCATGTAGGTTGGTGCACCAGTGTTGTACAATGCCTCAGGGGTCAGAAGAGGGCGTCGGATTCCCCTGGAACTGGAGTCAAAGACGGTTCTTAGCTGCTCTGTGGGTGCTGGGAATCAAACCTGGGTCCTCTGCAAGAGCAGTTGGTTCTCTTAACCACTGAGCTGTCTCTCCAGCCCCTAGCTCTGTATTTTTTTTTTTTTTTTTCTTTTTGGTCTTTTGTTCGAGACAGGGTCTCCCGTAGCCCCAGCTGTCCTGGAACTCACTCTGTAGAACAGGCCTGGCCTTGAACTCCCAAAAATCCTCCTGCCTCTGCTCCCAGTGCTGGAGGATGTAAAGGCGTGCGGCCGACCACGCCCGGGCGATTCTAGCTCTGTATTTTTTTTAAAAGTTTTTGTTCTGAAATTTTATTGTCTGAAGAAATATATTTAATTTATTCCCATATTTTCTTACCCTTTTAAAAATACAGTTCCATTTCGTGGTTAAGTCATTGTACAATGGTGCTTGTTTTACACATAAGGACATGTCGTATCAACTATATTCCTATGTTTGTGGCATTATCCCTCTTATTCCCTTCCCCTCTCTCACCACATGCCGCTCCTTAACCATTGCTCGTTCTTTCCCCTACTCATGTTCATTTTAAATTTTATGTCAGATATACGTGCATACTTTTATGTATTGATGTAAAATTTAGAAATTAAAAAACAAGAAATCAATATTTGTTTTCATGATCCTGTATTAATTTGCTAAATAGGATTATTTCTAATTGCATTCATTTTTATGGAAAAACATGTAACTTTGTTCACGTTTTATGCAATGAAAATTCCATTGTGTAGAGATACTGTGTTTTCGTTTCTCCATTTCCCTTCCTTCTTCGGTTTGGTTCTTTGCCTTAGCTGTTGTGCACCCCCCTTGCCGTGCAGCATTGATTTGCAAGTTAGCATCTCTGATACGTTAAGTGTAATCTCGCAGTAACATCAGGTGGTAACTGAATATATGGTAGATCTATTTTTGGTTTTTGAAAAACTTCCAAACTCATTTCCTTAGTAGGGGGGTTAGTTTACATTCTTACTAGTAGTGCATGGGGCTTCCCTTTTGTCCATGTCCTTACCAGCATTGTTGTTATTTGTTTTCTCAATGACTATCCTTTTCACTGGGATAAGATAGAATCTCAATGTAGTCTTAATTTGCATTTCTCTGATACCTAGTGAGGATGAACTTTTTGGTTTGTTTACTGACCATGTGTATTTTTGGCTCCTTAGTCAAAAATCAGGTGACTGTAAATACATGGATTTAAATATTTTTAAACTGTACAGTGTCTTTTTTTTTTAATATTTTAAATTTATTTTTATATTCCCCATGTTGATCCTGTCACAATAACAAAGCTTTTCCTCCCATCCTGAAGGCTGTCTCTTCATTGGATTAATTGTTTTGTTTCTTTTGTTTTTTTTTTTTTTTGTTTGTTTTTTGTTGTTGTTGTGGTTTCTTGAGACAGGGTCCCCTTCCTTAGTCCCGCTGGCCTGGAGCTCGCTTGGTAGACCAGGCTGACCTTGATATCACAGAGATCTGCCTGCCTCTGCGTCCTTAGTGCAGAAGTTTTTTAATTCTGTGAAGTCTCATTTGTCAAGAGTTGGAATTATATTCTGAGCAACTAGTGTCCTATTCCAAAAGTCCTTGGCAATACTTAAATACTAATGTGTTTTTCCTTTCCTACTTTTTTCACTCTAAGCAGTTTAGGATTATGGTGTGATAATAAGGTCTTTGAAACATTTGGAGTTGATATTGGTTTTTAATTTTATATACCCAAAATAGGCATAGAATACATTCACACACATACACCAATGACGAATCGGAAAACAAACTATAGGGTTTTAATTCCAAAACACATTTGGGAGTCATATTTCACAGAAATGTTGCATGCAGGTAAAAAGAAATATAACTTTTACATTACGTAAGTTACAGAGCAAGTTGATGTATGGTTGAATGTACTTTTAAAGAAGAGATTGAGTCTTGCTCATAAGCATTTTTTTTAATTTTTTAAAAAATTTTTTTATTTATTGTTGTATGTGTATGAATGTACTGTCGGCATGCAGTCGGTGCCCGCCGTGTCGTGCAAATGCCACGGAGGTCAAAGGAGGGTCTCAGATTCCCCTGGAACTTGGATTCGCCGGGAACTGGAGTTACAGAACGGTTCTTAGCCACCATGTGGTGACTGGGGATTGAAACCCGGTCCTCTGCAAGAGCAGTTTGTGCGCTTAACTGCTAGGCGGCTCTTCCAGCCCCGTTTCCTCAATAATTCTTATAACTTAAAAACAATAGAGAAATCAACTTCAAGCTATATCTATAGTGGCATCAGACAATGTGGTATTATTTTCGATAAGAATTAACCAACCCTTGCTTTTGATTCAAGGATTTGGTGCTAGGATCCACAAATGAGGGACCACCATACATCATTTGGTTTTCTGGGACTGTGGTCCCTTCCTTAGCATAATGGCTTCTAATTCCATTCATTTACTGCAAATTCATGATGTCATCATTTGTTAACTTACACTGCATAGAACTCCATTTGGGTAGATGGTACCACAGTTTCTTTATTTGCTCATCATTGAGGGACACTGTGAGTTTGCTCCCCAGCTCTTGCTATTGTGAAAAGAACAACTGCAATAACATGGTGGGGCACGTAATCTCGCAATAGGATGAATCCAGGGGTATATACCGAAGAGTGGTATGACTGGGTCAAGTGGTAGGTTCATTTTGAGACTTTTAAGAGTTCTCCACATTGCTTTCGATAGAGGTTGCATGGCTTTGCATTCCCATCAGCAGTGAGTGAGTGTTCCCCTTTTCCACCACCTCTCTAGCATTTGGTACCCTTTGTTTTCTTGATCATAGCCAGTCCTACCAGTGTAAGAGGAAATCTTAAAGTAGCTCCAGTTTGCATTTCCTTAATTACTAGCAACAGTGAACACTTTTTAAGATGTTTCTCAGCCAATCTTTACTTCTTCATTTTTAAAGTATCACAGTGCCAGATCTTTACTCCATCTTTGATTAGGTCATTTGTTTTCTTGCTCTGTTGCTTTTTAAGTAATTTATATAATCTGTATGTTAAAAAACCTCTATCAGTTGTGTCACTGGTGAAAGATTTCCTCACATCCTATGGGGTGTCTTCGTCATTCTTTACATCTTTTTGCTGTACAAAGCTTTTTTTTTTTTTTTTTTTTTTTTTTTTTTTTTTTTTTTTTTTTACCTTAATTCCTGAGCAAACTGATGTCTGATTTAGAAGTTTTTTTTCCTACACCGATGATCTTGTAGGTCCTGCCAAAGGTTCTTCTAGCATTTCAGAGTTTCAGGTGTTCACATTGAGGTGGTTGATCCATTTTGAGTTTTTTTTTTTTTTCAAGCGGGATTCATACCAGAGATGGCAGGGATGGTGTCACATATACAATAAATCAATAACATCAATAAATCAACATAAATGGACTCTGAAAGACAAAAACCATCTCAATAAGACAAGGAAAGGGGTGTTTTTACTTCCCTCTTTTCCAATTAGTACTCCTTTAATTTTGCTTCTTGCCTTATTGGCCCTAGTGAGTCATTTTCAAGCAGTATATTGAAAGGAGTGGTGGATAGTGGACAGCCTTGTTCGTGTGTTGCCCTGTCTTTAAGGGGGATGCTTCCAACTTTTTCATCCATTTAGGATGAGGTTGGCTGTGGTTTTCCTTGCATATGGCTTGGATTACATTGATGAATAGAAAAACGATCCCTCCAGTCCCAATTCCCTCTAAGACTTTAAGCATGAAGGGATGCTGGATTTTTTGTCAAAGGCTTTGTGTTCTGCATCAATTGAGATTATTTGTGTAAGTTTTTGTTTTAAGTCCATTTATGTGTTTTATGATATTTTATTGATTTATGTTTGTTGAACCATCCCTCTCTCTGGTATGAATCCCACCTGTCATGATGCATGATCTTTTTGATGTAAGGTCTGTAATGGGCGATTTGCAAGTATTTTTGTTGAAATTTTTCATGTGTTTCAGCATGATATGGTCTATAATTGTTTTCTTGTTTGTGTGTGGCCTGGTGTTGGTATTAGAGTGATTCGGGCTTCGTAGAAGGAATTTAAGGATATTTCCTTCTGGTCCTTTGTATCCTTCTGAAAGTTTGAGTAGTAATGGGTTGTAAGACATCTTTAAATGGTTTATAGAACTCTGCTGTGGAAGCCATCTAGGGCCTGGGCTTTTTTTTTAGTTGGGAGGCTTTTTATTACATCTTCAATTTCGCAAGTGTATGGGTCGTTTAAGCTGTCAATGTCTTCGTGGTTAAGCTTTGGAGAATCCAGAATTTCAGATATTATCCATGTTCTCTTAGGTTTTCAAATTTAGTAGAGTATAGGTGTTTTGAAGTATTGTCATAAATTGTCTGCAGCGTTTTCTTTATCTGTGATGTTTCCCCTTTATCACAAATGCGATTGATTTGGAGTTGTCTCTTTCTTTTGGTTAACTGGGCGAGAAGGTCTGTCTATTTGTTTATCATTCAAAGAAACATCTTTGGATTCACCGATTTTTTTTTATTGTTTCTTTCTTTGTTTCTATGTTCATGATTTTTCTTTCTGCTCTGATTTTTGTTATTTCGTTCCTGTCTGTTGGGTTTAGGATTCATTTTTTTTTTTTTTTTTTTTTTTTTTTTTTTTTTTTTTTTTTTTTTTTTTTTTTTTTTTGTTTTTGTTTCTGTTTTTTAAATATTGGCACTTAGGGCTATAAATTTTCCTCTAGGACTGACTTTAATATATCCACAGTTTTTGTTGTGTTGTGTTGTCCATTGTTTTGTTTAGTGCCAGGAATGCTTTTATTTTCATGTCGTTATTTCTTCCTTTACCCTTTCATTATTCAGGAGTATTGTGTAAAAACTCCACCAGAAAACTCTTAGGAACAATCAAAATTTCAGTAAAGTGGCGGGATACAAATAAACCTTAGAAAAAATCATTAGCCTTCCTGTTACACCAACAATAAGCAACTGGAGAGGAATATAAGGAGACCTTCCCAAGCACAATAGCCTCAAAAAAATACCTAGGAAGACCTAACCAAAGACACCAAATACCTCTACAACAAAAATGTTAAAAACCCAAAAAGAGTTTAAAAATGACATCAAAAGATGAAAGGACCTCCCATGTACATGGATTTGGAAAAAGTAATATTGGAAAAAATGCCCATTCGAAACCCAAATTAATGAACAGATTCAATGCAATCCCATCAAAATCCCATGAGCTTTTCGTCACAAAAAAAAAAAGAACTTAGAAAAGAATCCGTAAATTCCTATGGAAAAACAGAAGACCCGAATAGCTAAAGGCGAACCCTGAGTGAAAAGTGGGGCAATACTGGGGGGATTACATTACCAGAACTTCAACTATATTTACAGGGCTATAGTCCATAAAAACAAAGAAAAAAGAAAAAAAAAAAACAGAACCATGGACCAATGGAACAAAATTGGAAGAGCCAAACTTGAGCTCATATAACTTCAGCCCAGCCTCAATATTTGACAAAGGGGCAAAAAAGTTCAGTGGAGGAAAATAGCATCTTCAGCAAAATGGTGTTTGCAAAACTGGATCACCATTTGTAGAAGAACAAAATTAAAATCCCTACTACCTCTCACCCTGTACAAAATCAACTCCAAGTGGATCAAAAGACCTCAATGTGGAAGCCTGAACCCGGAAGGTGAAAAAGAAAAGTTGGCAACAAACATACAAGACATAGGTGTAGAGGGACTTTCTAAACTAGACATCAGCCACACAGAAATAAGTCAACAGTGGACAGTGGGACCGCATAAAACTCAAAGCTTCTTTACACAAAAGAAAAAATAAGGAGAAGGGACAAGAGAAATCCCACAGAATTGGAAGAAATCTTTACCAGTCACACGCCGACAGAGCATTAATGTAAAGATATATAAACTACTCAAAAACAAGAATAGAAGAAGACAAATGACTCACTCAAAAGAATGGAGTAAAGAGCTGAACAGTCTTCACAATTCACACCAATGAGGAATGAAAGATGGCTGATAAACATCTTAAGAAATATTCAACATCACTAATAAAATTAAAGAAATACAAATTAAAAAAAAAAAAAAAAAAAAAAAAAAAAAAAAAAAAAACTAGCTAAGATCAAGAAACAAAAGACAACAGATTTCTGGAGGGGTTGTGGGGAAAGGGAACAGTCATACCCAGTGCTGGTGGGAATGTAAACTTGTACACCACTAGGAAGGCAGTGTGGAGAACCATTAAAAGAACCTTTGGAATGGCCTTACCACCTGACCCCCGGTCATACCACTCTGGGTATATACCCCAAAGAACCATCCTACCTACAAGAATAATGCACATCCCCAAGTTTGATTGAAGCTCTCTTCACAATAGAGAAGAGCTGGAAACCAACCCATTGCCCCGCAACAGATGAGTGGATGACAAAAATGGGTACATCTATACAATGGAGTTATATTAGCATAAGAAGGATGGCAATTATGAACTTGCAGGTAATGGATGGAGACTCAAGACCATTATGCTAGAGGTGGTGGACAGAGTCCCCCAGAAAGACAACTGGAGAATGGTTTCCCTCTTTGTGGTTGCTAACAACCAATCCCCCAGATGAAAGGCAAGTTGAATGACATCATGGTTATATTTTTGGTTTCATCTGTAAGCACTATGTTTGTTATAATGGAATCCCTCCAATGGGCTCTAGAATCCACCCACAATGATTGTCAGACGTCTGGTAATTACTGTAAATGGGTGGAGAGATAGGTATCAAAATATTTGAAGAATAATATAAAGTTAATTGAGGAAAATTGAATTCCTAAGCAGAAAAAAAGACTGAGAGAAACAGCAGGAAAGTTGTGACAGAATACATGATCTGGGGGGGGGATGGTTGGGGTGGGGTGGGGGGAAGGAGGGAAATCCAGAAAAAAAACTAAAAAGAAAAATGATGATAAAAAAAGAAATAATAAATAAAAAGATCAATAAAAAAAGAAAAAAGACCAAGAAAAGAAATCAGAGGAGTAAACTATTTGGAAAAGAGGAAGTCAAATTGTCCCTTTTATGCAGATGACATGATAGTATTACCTAAGGGATGCCAACAAACCAAGAAAATGTCTAGAAACGATCAAGCAGTTTAGTAAAGTGGTGGGATACAAAATTAACTTAGAAAAATTGTAGCCTTCCTTCTATGTGCAAATAATAAGCATGGGAGAAGGAATACAAGAGAGACTTTCCCCACCACAATAAGTTCCAAAATAAATTACATAGAACAAACCTGACCAACACACCAAAATACTCTATACAAAGAAAAATTTAAATTACTCAAAAGAGTTTGAGGAAGATGCCTAGAAGAGTAAAAACCCTCCCATGCTCATTGGATTGGAAGAATAAATAGAAGTGAAAAATAATGATCATCCTACCCAATGGTGAATATACAGATCAGTGAATCCCAATTAAAATCTCCAACAGATTCTGCACAGACCTAGAAAAAATCCTTAGGTTCATATGGAGAAACAAAAGACTCCGGATAGCCAAAGCAACCTGAGCCAAAAAAGAGCAATAATGTGGGGGATGGCCATACCAGACTTCAAACTATATTACATCGGCTATAATCATAAAAACCAAGTCCCTGGTATAGGCACAAAACAGGCCTGTTTGTTTTAGATTGTTTTGTGTAGATAATGGAACAAAAATTGAGGTCCAACTCAGCCACCTCGTTGTTTGACAAAGAGCCAAGAAGACTACAATGGAGAGAAGACGGTATCTTCAGCAAATGGTGTTGGCATAACTGATCACCACTGTAGAAGAAAAATAAAACTAAATCCAAAACTAAAATAAACTCTACCCTCCCACCATTCACAAAAAGAACAACCCAAACTCTCTTGTCAGACTGTTNCTTAGCAGGCATGTTTAAGCACTCTGTTGATATAGACGGCATAGGAGGTTTAAGGGGCAGCCTTGCCAGGTTCCTGACTTTAAGGGAATCTTCTAATATTTCTCCATTTAGAATGATGTTGGCTGTGAGTTTGTTGTATGTGGCTTTAATTATGTTGATGAATTTCCCTCCAGTCCATTCCCTTAGGACTTATAATGTGAAGGCATGTTGAATTTTATCAAGTCTTTTCCCACATCAATTGAATGACCATGTGGTTTTTTCTTCAGTCCATTATATGTGCTTTGACATTTATTGAACTTACATATGTTGAACCATCCCTGTATCTCTGGTATAAATCTAGCTTTGTCATGGTGATGACCCTTTTGTTTGTTGCCTTTATGCAATTGCAAGTATTCTATTGAGAATTTTTACAATCTATATTCAGTAAAGAAATGGGCCTATAGTTTTCTTTTCTGGTTGTTTTCTTTGCCTGGTTTTGATATTAGAATGATTGCTGGCTTCATAGAAGGAATTTTGGAGATTTCCTCCTGTTTCTATCCTTTTGAATCACTTGAGAAAAATGGTTGTAGGTCCTCTTTAAATGCTCTATAGAATCTGCTGTCTGTATTATATCTTGGCCTGGCTTTTTTTAGTTCAGAGGTTCTCTATAGTAGCTGTTTCAATTTCTCATTGTTTATGGTTCTTTTTTAAGCTGTCAATCTCTTCTTCCCTGGTTAAGCTTTGGTGATTCCATTTTTCAGATATTTTTATCCATTTCTCTATAGATTTTCAAATTTAATAGTATTCTCATATAACTGTCTGTGATCTTTTCATTTTCCATTGTGATGGTCCCTTTTCACCTCTAATTTTGTTGATTTGGAGTTGCTGTTTCTTCTTTAGGCTAGGAGGCTAATTTTATATCTGTTTATCCTTTCAAAGAACAAGCTCTTGGATTTCTTGATTGTTTCTGTGTTCCTTTTTTTCTATTTTCATTTATCTCTGCTCTGATTTTTTTCTTTGTCTTTGGGTTTGAGTTTCTTTGCTCTTGTCTCTCACATGTTTTTTTTTTTTTTTTTTTTTGCGTTTCCTTATTTTCACCTTTATTGGAGTACAGTATAGGGCAACAGTTTCAGATTTTTAAATGAATAAACATGGTGATAAATTCTGAGAATAAGTGGTTTTCCAGTTTAGGGGGTAGGAAAGAGGGTACAAGATCATCTCCAAAGGAGAAAAGAACACATTACTCAGTGAGCCACCAAAGTTTTGGCTTAAACTCACTAAGGGCAAGCAGTGCGGTCCTGGGCATCCATGATCTTCATCACAGCAAATCAGAATCTCCAATTGTTCAAAGTTAATTGTTGGTACGTGAGAGGAAGCAACTCCAGACTGACTTATTAATTGATCTGGATGACTACAAAATGTCCCCCATTCCTGAGATGGCAAAATCTCAGAGTGACTGTTGGTGCAAGGAGCCTTTCGTGTGCTCCCAGTTGTTATATAGTGCATAGAGGCCGGTAAGTGTCAGTCCTGCCAGACCACCCCGTGCAGCTCCTCGAAGACCACCTGTACATTTATACAACATTCCTGTCATGGTTCCGGCTGCTACTGTGTTGAGGTCATCTTCTGCACCTCGTGTTTTCTCAATGATAACACCAAATGCGCTATAGAGCAAAGCCAGAGAACCTAGAGTATTAGCCCAAAGTGCCCCTTGCCTAGTCACCATATTCAAAATCTGTACAATTCTTGGTTTGGACCAGGCCATGTTCTGGGTTTCCTTCAATCCTAGCCAAAGACCGTTCATTGCCCCAAATGCAGCCCCTGTCATGCAACATCCTCCAATAGTAAAGAAGGCTAGTTCAAATCTGCCTCGGGTTTTATTAGCTCCAGTTGGCAAAATAAACTCATCAGTATTCTGAACAAGATATCGTGGATCCACATTTAAATAAGGAGATAGGGGATTCATACCAGTTAGCGGGACGCCGGCCAAATCGGCGTGCGAGTACCCAGCTCCTCCCACTCCGAAGAAGCCGGCTAAGCCGCCCGTGGTCTTGTTGCCACTTTCCCCTCCACTCTCCGTGACATTGCAGCCGACTGCCGTGGGCTTCCTACCGCCACCTCAGGCCAGGATCCTGTAGCTCGGCCGTGGCTCCCATCGGCAACAGCGGGTACCTCAGACCCGCTCGTGGCTCACTGCCACTCTTCTACGAGCGACTTCTCTAATCACATGTTTTTTGTCCAATGGAGTGTTTATGTTCATTATAATATTTGTGTCTCTTTCTGTATTTATTTGTGTTTAATTTTTTATTTTTTTTTTTGGTCTTTTTCCATAGACAGTGTCTTCCCTGTAGCTCCTAAGAACTGTCCTGGAACTCACTCTTCCTTCGCTAAGAACCAGGCTTGCGCCTTTGAAGTCAAATGATCCGCCTGCCTCCCTGCCCTCACACTAGTAGCTATAAATTTCCCTCCTTCTTTAGACTGTGCTAGATTTTAGTATCCCCCATCTAAGTATATTGTTTTTTGTTGTAATATCATCCTTTTTTTAATGTTAAAAATTTTGAACCCAAGAATATTCTTTCTTCTTATCATGGTCAAATTTTTTTTTTTTTTTCTTCTTCTCTTTCTTCTTTCTCTTGTGTACTTCTTTCTTTACTTTCTTTCTTTTCTTTTCTTTCTTTCTTATCTTCCTTCCTTCATTGTTCTGGAGTGTGAGTGCGTTTTAGTGCTTCCATGAGGTCTATGAGACGGTTATAGATAGTAGGACTTTTTTGGTGTTGATATTAAGCTTGATTGCATTGTGGTCTGATAAAATGCATGGGAATGATTTCAACTTTCTTTTCTACTGTTAATTTGTTGAGGCTATTGGTGCTGTGTTGCCAGGTCAATGTGGGTTGATTTTGGAATTGTTCTCATGGGGGTGATGAAGTTAGTATAGGTATATTCTTTGGTATCTTGGTGGAATATATATAGAGGTAGACCAATCGGTGCGTGTATTTGGTCCACTGGCTTTTGATGCCTATTGGTATTGATGTATTTTCAGGTGTCAGATGTTTGCTCCTCTGAGAGAGTGAGTATTCTGGAATGGTACCCAGCTTTTGAGCGCTGTGTGTGAAGTGAGGGTCATCCACGGTAGAGTAGCTACTCCCAAGAACCGCCCCTATTGATTATGTGTGTGTGGAATCCCCTAACCCCATTTGCTTTAAGTCTTAGTAGAATTGAGTGGTTTATGCCAAACGTATGACTGCGACCAGGATTTGGATGAGCATATAATATTCTGTGATTGTGAGGAGTGCCTTCGAGCTGATTAATTGTAATTCAATTTGATAAAGATGTAGCACACCTCTGTCGTTCGTCTCTGATAACTTAATTTGGAGTCATGATTATTGTCTGATATATATGAATAGCAAAACTCCTTAGTCTGCTGTCGTTATAGTACCATTATGCTTCCGCGGTAATGATTTTTTCTCCTTCTTTTTCACCTTTTGATAAAGAACCATAAGTACCTGTCGACTTGATGAAGGTTGAGATGGTTTCTTGTAAATAAAGAAAGAGTTAATTTTAATCTTCTCTCTTTAATTCCTAGACTCGGGAATCGGCAGTAGGGCCAATGGCGACTCTAGGAGTTTCAAGCCAGCCTAGGTCTACAGGATAGTGATATTTCAGGACAGCGAGGGCTACAGTGAGACCCTGTCTCGGGAAAAGACAAAAAAAAAAAAAATAAAGAGGTGTCCTTTCCTTGGAAGGTGAGATGGTGGGTTCCGTTGTGAGATAAAGAAAGGGGAAATAAGATTCAATCTCTCTTTATATCATAATTCCACAGTCTGTGCTCTCTGATTGGTGAGTTTTTCAGACCATTCCAAGTAGTTTAGTAAGCTTAACTATAATGAGTGATGTATATATTGTCTCCTGCTGCATCAAGTGTGTCCAATCTCTCTGTTTGCCTTGATTTCCTTGGTCTAAGTTTGTTATTTCCCACTTAGTTATCATCATGTCTATTGAGGTGCAATTATTCTCATCTGCCGTGTCCACATTGGGGAGCAGGGCTCGCTTTCTGCCTCTTTGCTATTCATAATCAAAGTATTTTTACTTGAAGCCGCGTGTATGAATTTTACCTCTGACATACAGATATCTATTCATCTTGAGTTTAAACTGTCATAAAAGATTTTTCTTCTCGTCCTTCAACTAGTTATATACATGGAGCACACTCTCTATTTTTATTCCTGAAGATTAAAGTATTCTAGGAGTGGACAATCTATATCACTTGAATAACTGACGGTCACACACTTTGGTCCCATAGTTCTTCAACTTTCATCCTATTTTGCCACTGGCAAAAAGAATCAAGCTGTAGTTTCGCTGATGGGTGTTCCCAACTTCAGTAAACCATATATTATGTTTGTTTTTTCTCATCATGTGCTTTACTGTACCTCAATTCTAGAGTCTATACGAAATTGAGAGCAAATCTATATAGTATTATATTACTATAGATAATAAGCATATATATATGGAGAGAGAAATACAATAATTTACTAATTTCGGTCCTGTCTTTATTTTTATTGTGTCTATGGCTGTGACTATAATAAGATATAGTATATGCTTCTCTTCACTTTAGGGGAACAATTCTTACTATAATTCTCTGGGTCAGTACCATATATCCTGAGATTACGTTCTTTTTCTTCTATTTACCTCTGTATTGATTGCATATGTTTGGGTCTACTCTTTTGCACAAGTTAGTTCGTAACCCATTTCTCTGCATCATTTCTACTCCGTCCTGTTCGTTTTTTTAAAATAATATTCATTTAATCTTTGCTTGAGTGTTCCAGGTATTCCAATGTTAGTGCTTATCTAGTTTTTGGATTCTACTTTTCTTCTTAACAATTCATTCTAGTACTGAGGTGTTCTCTGAACTTTTCTCCTTTGGCTGGATTAGTGTCTTGGACGTGTGCCCTTCTCATTTCAAGCCTGCAGTATTTCTCAGTATTTCCATATGTTTTGTGAGTTCATTCTGGTTTATCATTCTCTTCTTTTTAGATTATCTCTATCTCCTAGTTCTTTGACTTGTTAACTGTTTTTTGGTATTCCTTTGAAATTTCTTTGAGTATGTTGATTTTATAGTCTTTTTAAGATCTTTGTCCTGGGTTGCTTCTAGTGATCTTCATTGCAGGAGTTTTCTACAAGATTGGTAGTATCTCTCAAGAAGGAGTTTGAGGAAGATGCTAGAAGATGTAAAAACCTCCCATGCTCATGGATTGGAAGAATAAATAGAGTAAAAATAATCATCCTACCCAAGGTGATATACAGATTCAGTGCAATCCCAATTAGAAACCCCACAAGCTTCTTCACAGACCTAGAAAAAATCTTAAAGTTCATATGGAGAAACAAAAGACTCCGGATAGCCAAAGCAACCCTGAGCAAAAAGAGCAATACTGGGGGGATTGCCATACCAGACTTCAAACTATATTACAGGGCTATAATCATAAAAACAGTCTGGTATAGGCACAAAAACAGGCCTGTTTTTAGATTGTTTTGTAGATTAATGGAACAAAATTGAGGATCCAACTTCAGCCACCTCGTATTTGACAAAGAGGCCAAGAAGACTAAATGGAGAGAAGACGGTATCTTCAGCAAATGGTGTTGGCATAAGTGGATCACCACTTGTAGAAAAATAAAACTAAATCCCTACCTCTCACCATGTACAAAAATCAACCCAAAACTCTCTTGTCAGACTGTTCTAGCAGGAGTTTTAAGCACTATTTTGAAGAGGAATGGAGTTAGGGGCAGCCTTGCCAGGTTCCTGACTTTAAAGGGAATGCTTCTAATATTTCTCCATTTAGAATGATGTTGGCTGTGAGTTTGTTGTATGTGGCTTTAATTATGTTGAGGAATGTTCCCTCCAGTCCAATTCCCTTTATGACTTAAATGTGAAGGCATGTTGAATTTTATCAAGGTCTTTTCCACATCAATTGAGATGACCATGTGGTTTTTGTCTTTCAGTCCATATATGTGCTTTATGACATTTATTGACTTACATATGTTGAACCATCCCTGTATCTCTGGTATAAATCTGACTTGGTCATGGTGGATGACCTTTTTGTTGTGTGCCTTTATGCAATTTGCAAGTATTCTATTGAGAATTTTTACATCTATATTCAGTAAAGAAATGGGCCTATAGTTTTCTTTTCTGGTTGTTTCTTTGCCTGGTTTTGATATTAGAATGATGCTGGCTTCATAGAAGGAATTTTGGAGATTTCCCTCTGTTTCTATCCTTTTGAATCACTTGAGAAATAATGGTTGTAGGTCCTCTTTAAATGCATTATAGAATTCTGCTGTGAATTTATCTTGGCCTGGGCTTTTTTTAGTTCAGAGGTTCTCTATTACTGTTTCAATTTCCTCATATGTTATGGTTCTTTTTAAGCTGTCAATCTCTTCTTCCTGGTTAAGCTTTGGTGATTTCCATTATTTCAGATATTTATCCATTTCTCTTAAGTTTTCAAATTTAATAGTATTCTCATATAACTGTCTGGATCTTTTCATTTTCCATTGTGATGTTTCCCTTTTCACCTCTAATTTTGTTGATTTGGAGTTGCTGTTTCTTTCTTTAGGCTAGAGGTCTATTTTTATCTTGTTTATCCTTTCAAAGAACAAGCTCTTGGATTTCTTGATTGTTTCTGTTGTTTCCTTTGTTTCTATTTCATTTATCTCTGCTCTGATTTTTTCTTCTTCTTGTCTTTTGGGTTTGAGTTTCGTTTGCTCTTGTCTCTCACATGTTTTTAGTTGGAGTGTTAGGTCATTTATTTGTGCTCTTTCTGTTTTATTTTTTATTTTTTATTTTTTTTTTGGTCTTTTCAAGACAGGGTCTCCCTGTAGCTCCAGCTGTCCTGGAACTCACTCTGTAGACCAGGCTGGCCTTGAACTCAAAGATCCGCCTGCCTCTGCCTCCACTTAGAGCTATAAATTTCCCTCTTAGGACTGCTGTTAAAGTATCCCATAAGTTTTGTTTTGTTGTATCATCCTTTTTTTAATGCCAAGAATATTCTTTCTTTCTTTCTTTCTTTCTTTCTTTCTTTCTTTCTTTCTTTCTTTCTTTCTTTCTTGATCCATTCATTGTTCAGGAGTGTGATCTTTAGTCTCCATGAGTTCTTATAGATAGTAGCACTTCTTCTGGTGTTGATATTAAGCTTTATTGCATTGTGGTCTGATAAAATGCATGGAATGATTTCAATTTTTTTTGTATTTGTTGAGGTTTGTTCTGTGTTCCAGTATGTGGTTGATTTTGGAGAATGTTCCATGGGGTGATGAATAGAAAGTATATTCTTTGGTTCTTGGTTGTAATATTTGGTAGATGTCTGTTAGGTCCATTTGATGTATTGTATTGACGTATTTTCAGTTCAGATGTCTCTCTGTTTATTCTTTGTCCAGTTGACCTGTTTAATGGGCACAGTGAAGTACTGAATACTCCCTATTATTAGTGTGTTGGGATTAACCTTTGCTTTAAAGTCTTGTAGAATTGTGTTTATGAAGTTTGATGCACCAGGATTTGGTGCATATATATTCGTGATTGTGAAGTCTTCATGATTAATTGTTCATTTGATAAGAATGTAGTCACCCTCTTCTTCTCTTCTGATTAACTTTAATTTGGAGTCTATTTTGTCTGATATTAGAATAGCAACTCCTGCTTGCTTCTTAGTACCATTTGCTTGGAATATTTTTTCCTTCTTTTCACCTTAAGATAGTACCTGTCCTTGAAGGTGAGATGGGTTTCTTGTAGATAAAAAGGTAGATTTAATTTCTTAATCTATTCTCACAGTCTGTGTCTCTTGATTAGGGAGTTCAGACCATTAATATTTATAGTTACTATTGAGAGATGTATATTGCTTCTCATCAATTTAGTTTCTGTTTGGATTTCTGGTCTAAGTTTGTATTTCCACAGTTACACATTCATTAGTTATTTTCTCTTGGTGCATGGGAGCAGGTGCTCCTTTCTTCTCTTTGTATTGCTTCAAGTATTTTCTGAAGGGTTGATTTTCTATACATGTATTCTTCATCTTGATTATGTCATAAAAGATTTTTCTTTCTCCTTCAACTATAACAGACATTTTTTTCTGGGTAAAGTATTCTGGGTTGGCATCTTAGTCACTTGAAACTGGTAATACTTTGGTCCAAGTTCTTCTAGCTTTCATGATTTGCACTGAAAAGTCAGCTGTAGTTCTGATGGGTTTCCCTTTATATATTACTTGTTGTTTTTCTCTCATAGCTTTCAGTATTCTGTCTTTGTTTTGAGCATCTAGCTTTTTTACTATGATATAGCATGGGGAATTTCTTTTCTGGTCCTGTCTTTTTGGTGTTCTATGTGTGACTTATATTTGTATAGGTATATCTTTCTTCACTTTGGGGACATTTTCTACTATAATTCTCTTGGTCAGTACCATTATCCTGAGATTCTTCTTTTTCCTCTATATCTATGATGCATATGTTTGGTCTTTTCACAGTGTCGTACATTTCCTGATCATTTCACTCCTCCTGTGTTTTTTAAAATTTTCATAATCTTTGCTTGAGTGTTCCAGTTATTCCATGTTATCTTCTAGTTTTGGTATTCTATTTTCTTCTTCATTCATTCTGTTACTGAGGTGTTCTCTGATCTTTTCTCTTTGGCTGGATTAGTGTTTGAGTTCCCTTCTCATTTCAGCCTGAGTTTTCTTCAGTATTTCCATATGTTTTGTGAGTTCATTCTGGTTTATCATTCTCTTCTTTTAGATTATCTCTATCTCCTAGTTCTTTGACTTGTTTCTGTGTTCTTTGTATTCCTTAAATTCTTTGAGTATGTTGTTTTATAGTTCTTTTAAGATCTTTGTCCTGGGTTGCTTCTAGTGATCTTCATTGCAGGAGTTTTCTACAAGATTGGTAGTATCTTGTAGAAGGTAGTGGGGACCTATTAGTTGGGGTTTTCATGTTATTTATTTATTTATTTATTTATTTATTTATTTTTTCATTGTGCTTTTGGCATGTGGATTTGTTTTGTTGTTTGTATTCGGTTACCAAACTCAAGTGTTTCTTAGTTGAATTGAAAACCCACTTTGCTTGTTTTCTTCAGATGCCTTCATTGTCTTATTAAGTATGAAAGGCTGGACGGTCTAAGCTTCAGGTTTTCACTTTTCATTTTGTGCTGGAGGGCCCAGCTAGTTCTCACTCATTTAGTCTGGAGATCCTCCAGGAGCCCAGGACAGGTAACAATCAGGTTGGCTTGAACCCTGCACCACATGAAGTACATCTACCATTTCTCCTGGGCTGTGTCTGGATCTTGGTCCAAGGCCAGGAAAACCTAACCTGGAGCCAGGGGAGCAGCCCAGAGGTGTTCCCTAGCTAATGGGCTGGGATCCTGGAATATTGCTGGAGCTGAGCTGTATGGGCCTCTGGGATTCTGTCTCACATGCTGGGTGCTGAGTCACTCGTGTGGGAGTCTGGCCTCCGGGTGGGTGGGCAGAGCTGTCTCACCTGCCGGGAGCTGTAGCCTCTATAGTTGAGGTGCACAAGCCTCTGGGTCATTCTGTCCAGAGCCAGAGCTGGAGGTTCCGGGGAGCTGGGATCCTGGTCCAGGTCCGAGGGCCTCTGGGTGGGTGGGAGTGCCTTGTCTTGCCAGAGTGGATGCACATTGGCATATGTAGGGCTGTCTTACCCTCTGGGAGCCAGGAGTTGGGTGCTGGGTGCCAGAACCTAAGCTATGCAAGCTGGAATTGGAGCTACAAGGAGTTGGGACCTGGCTCTCAGGAGCTGGGTGATGGCGCCAGGCGCAGAGACAGCTTGAGCCTGCCGAGCTGCAACTGGAGCTGTAGCAGAGGTGAATGGGCCTCTGGGTAGGTGGGTGGAGCTCTGTGTCACCTCTCAGGAGCCGGGAGCTGGCGTTTGGGCCCCAGGTTCTGGGCACCGGAAGTGGTGTAGGTGGAGCCTGGTGTGCTGGAACTGGGGCTGTAGCGGGTTGAACGTGCTTCTGGGTAGGTCAGCAGAACTCTGTGTCACCTCCTGGGGTTCTGGAGCTGGGTGCCAGGCACGGGGAGTGGAGATGGAGGAGCCTGCTGACCTGGAACTGGAGCTGTAGCAGAGGCAAACAGGCCTCTGGGTAGCTGGGTGGAGCTCTGTCTCAGTTCCTGGGAGCTGCGATCTGGGATTCCGGACCTGGGTGCTAGGCACTGGGAAAGATCCCAGCAGAGCCTGGCAGGCCAGAACTCACAGCTCTGTATTTTTCTTGTCAATATCATATGCTGATGACTTGGCCAAGGCCTTGTGACCAAGACCTTAAAGAACATGGACACCTGGAAGGACTGGACTGACCAGCTCATCTCCCTCTCCCCTCCTCACTCTACCTTAGAATTCCTCTATCACTCCTGTGGGGGATCATCTTGTGCTCTGCCTGTATACCTTGGTGGTCCCTTACCTGGTATGGACATCCACTCTGCTTCTCCTTACTACACCTGGTGATTTTCTCTGGTCTGGGTTCTTCAGATTCCCTTTATTCCACCTGGATGGAGACTCTGTTTTACCTCTCCCATTCTTATTTCTTTGTTCTTTTTTTCCATTCATATTTCTTTTTTTAATTTTATTTATTTATTATGTGTATGAATGTACTGTCTGCATGTAGGTTTGTGCACCCATGTCGTGCAATGCCGCGGAGGTCAGAAGAGGCCGTTGGATTCCCCTGGAACTGGAGCCAAAGACGGTTCTCAGTCATCATGTGGGTGCTGGGGACTGAACCCGGGTCCTCTGTTGGTGCTCTTGGGGTCTTAACAACCATTCAAAGTTCCTAGCAACCACTTAAGGGTTTCCTTACCATCACATTGCAAGAGCATTTAGCAACTGTTTGATATTTCGATCAGATCACAAGAATGAGAGAGCTGGTATTTGATACACAAATTTAATTTCCTTTGTATATGTCTATATGTATAACTCTTTCTATATATAACTGGATATATCCAGTATTTCAAGTGGTATTTTTCTTTTTATGTTTTTGCAAAGCCACAGGAGTGTATGTCATCGTGGTTGGACTAATATCTGTTTTTTAAATTTTTTTTTATTTTTTTATTTTATTTTATTTTATTTTTTTTATTAATTTTATTTAGTTCTGTATGTGTGTGAATGTACTGCCTGCATGCAAGTCTGTGCACCCGTGTCGTGCAACGCCGCGGAGATCAGAAGAGGGTCTCGGATTCTCCTGGAGCTGGAGTTCTCCTGGAATTGGAGTTTCAGACGGCTCTCGGCCGCCATGTGGGTGCTGGGGATCGAACCCGGGTCCTCTGTAAGAGCAGTCGGCGCTCTTAACCGCTAGGCCATCTCTCCAGCCCCTAATATCTGTTTTTACTGAGTGTTATAACCCTTTTTTTTTCTGGTCATCCTTGGTCATCTGATACTTTGTTGATATTAGCTATTCTGAGATTTGATTATATTTCATTGTGGCTTTGTGTTTTGTTTTCCATGTAATTAGTTATATGCATGGATTTATTTTTAAAATATTTTACTCATTTATTTTTATTATATGTGTATGAGTGTATTCTCTGCGTGTATGAAAGTGCAAGGATGTCATTCAATTCTAGTGGAGGTCTGAAGAGGGCATCAGACCCCTGATATCCCCTAACTGCAGTTAAGGAAGGTCCTTAGCCACCACGTGTGTGGGCTAGGAACTGAACCTGGGTCCCCTGCAAGAGCAGCCATTGCTCTTTAATGCTGTGCCATCTCTCCAGCAATGTGAATACATTAAAATATACACTGGTTGACCATTAGTATGTCCTTTGTTTAGTAATGCCTACCCATATCATTTACTCATTTAAAAATATCCTATTTTCTTGTTATTGATTTTCCAGTTCCTTTCTTCCTCAAAGCCAATTTTTTATTGAAACTCTGTGCATTTCATATGACAGTACAATATACATAACCTTTTTGATTGGGATATATTTCTCTTTCAAGTTAAACATTTTGAACATCTGAA
The DNA here is from genome assembly GCA_009823505.1 of Rhizomys pruinosus. Classification (NCBI taxonomy): domain Eukaryota; kingdom Metazoa; phylum Chordata; class Mammalia; order Rodentia; family Spalacidae; genus Rhizomys; species Rhizomys pruinosus. The sequence continues at coordinate 40,697 of VZQC01004415.1, forward strand.
ATCTGAATAGCTGAATCTTTTCCACAGAAACATATTACTTATTTTTATAATGTACTTTTTTATGTCAACAAGATGAAACCAATTATGTCAGCAATAATTATTGTCATAAATATACCAAGATATCCACAGTTGATAACATTGTTATTCTTTAAAAATAATATAGAATTCTATTAATGTCAAGCCCATAGAGTATCAAATTTAAATAAAGTAGTTCTAAATTCAAAATGACGATTTAAAAAACAATATGGGAATAAAAATAAGAGGAGCAATGTAGTATGGGAAACCCCATAGGACAACTGAGTGCTTTTGCTCAGTAGCAAAGGTCAGCACTGGGATAGTGACCTGAGGTCGCTAGAGGCCAGCTGGCATGTGTCATAAATTGAGCGCAGTAGGAAGACGGAAGCAGGATTTGGAAAGTCAGATTATCTTCAAACACAGTTTCCGGAACATACTTAATGATGAGATGACAGAAAACCATAACATGGCTAATGTGGAGTGGACAAGCCATTGAGTGACAGTTATCACAATTTCATAGTCTGTTCAAGGTCAAGCAAATAGCACCAAAATTGGGTGGCATATTTCTGGCACCTCTGGATGCTGAGAATAAATTTATTTGTAAGAAATGTGTTCTGCTCAAGATCTGCACAACCATGGATCTCATAGTTTCATTATTTAAAAAAAGATGGTAATTGCAATCTTTTTGGCATTGCCAAGTGTGGGAAGTAGTGCCTTAGGCAAACCAACCCTGTAACTGCCAGCACAAGAGTCCTGCTTCACTGTGCCATAAAGAACAACAGCAGAGCTCTCAGAGGACTCCCTGAAGGTCAATGAAACACCAAGTAATGAATAATACAGGCCAATATTCAGCAAATTACAGTAAAGCACTCTAGTGCTCACTTCCTGGAGTCATTTAAAAAATAAATGTATATATTGACTATTAATTTGTAGATCCTTTGTAATGTCCTCCCCCTGGTCACTCTTTGGGTTCTAGTTATCTTTTTTTTAAATATTTTTTATTTATTTTTATTTTTTATTTTTATTTTTTTTATTTCAGTATGTGTATGAATGTACTGTCTGCATGCAGGTTTGTGCACCCGTGTCGTGCAATGCCGCGGAGGTCAGAAGAGGGTGTCGGATTCCCCTGGAACTGGAGTTCTCCTGGAATTGGAGTTTCAGATGGCTCTCGGCCGTCATGTGGGTGCTGGGGATCGAACCCGGGTCCTCTGTAAGAGCGGTCGGCACTCTTAACCGCTAGGCCATCTCTCCAGCCCTCTAGTTATCTTTTGAGGGTGTTGCACTGGGAGTTACAAAGTGGAACCTCTGGCCATTTGACTCCAGGTGTTTTCTGGAGGAAGAAGGCCTATGTCCTGTCTGATCAGTGAAGCTTCAGTGGCTTCCCACATACTCCTTTGGTTGCAAGCCTATGGATCCCAGTGATGTAGAAATAACCTATTATTATAAATATATGAGTTTCCACTGGCCATGGAAGATGTGTTCTTAGTATTTACACCCAAATCCAGTTTGATTGTTTTAAATAGTACCATGCAGCTGTTGAAGTGGTTGACATATTGGTATCTGGTTTTAGGAATACCTTGGCATGTAAAGTCCTGTTCTCGCCTATGAAGTGGATGGAGTCTGTTATTGGCTCTGACAGCTAAAATGGAGAGTCTCTCTTCCTCTTTACTTTGAAAATACCCATGCTTGTTTTCTTGGAACAGGAGGCTCAGGGCTCATAATAACCAACCCTTTCCTAGCTATCTCCAGATTTGAAGACGCTCTGGCCCCGTCATCTCCTTGCATTTTTACAGCCCACTGTATCAACTGGCTTATTTGGCATGCTTCGATGATACTCAGAAACAGTGTTCATGGTCATTTCTGTGACCTTGTTGCTTTGGAGATGGCTGGAGCCCATGTTCTGTGGTGGCTGAATAGTCTGAAGTGATTGGTGGTCGTCTTTGGGCTGGAGCTGATTAAGTGTGTCTGGCAGTGGTTCAGGATCTAATTTAGCTAAAGACAACTTCATTTCTCCTGGGCCACAGCTGTGTATTTAAACTCAGTTTCAAGCCCATGTAGCATGAGGAAACACCCAACAGCTGATCAGTTTGAAAATGTGGCTGGTTTGATGCCTGGCTTGCTGTTAGTTGTTTCTTGGGATCCCAATTAACCTCATTGATGGCATTGGGGATGAGACTTTTCATCTATAGGAACACATTGGAGAAAGCTTGTTTGCTTTCTGACTAGTCTTGAAAGTCCTTAAAACTTGGGCAGCTTTTAAAGATTCATCAGCCTCACTTGTCCCTGGAAAGAGCAGTGCTAATATGTATATATAGATCAGCCATAATACTTCCTATCAGTGGAGTATGAAATGCAGAAGTTCTTTTAAATATTTATTTATTTATTTATAATTTTATTGGGAGTGGGGCACCCAGTTGCCATGGTGTTTATGTGGCTGCCACAGGGCAACCTACAGGAGTCGGTGCTCTCCTTCTACCATATGGTTCCTACAGATTGAAGTCAGGTTCTCAGGTTTGGTGCTGAATGTCTCCATCTGCTGAGTCATATCACTGAAGCTCTCATTAACACTCCAGGAGCATGATGTTGTCTGGCAGATGCATATTCAGTACAAAGTGGTGTGATCTTAAGTATTTTTTCTAAGTTCCAAATTAGTAATTATTTTCTTACTTTATTTATTTATTTATTTATTTTTATTGATGCTTTGTGTATTTCATACATCATTTTCCAATTCAGTTCAGGCATATATCCCCTTCCCTTCCCCCCCACCCTACCCCTACCCATCGCAGATCGTGCATTCTGCCGTAAGTTTTCTGCATCTTTCTCTGCTTTTTTGTTTTGTTTTGTTTTCATTTTTTTTAACAATAGGTGATAATTTGTGAGTACAAGCATCCTTCATGTAAAACCAATTTGCAAGCAGTTGTGCCCAAACCCACACAGCTCATGGGTCCCACCATCCTGAAAGGGGGGCTTGTATGTTCAATCAAGTTGATCAAATGAGTGTCCAGTCTATATTGTTGTAGTTTCACCATTAACCCCAATCGAAGCCCTTACATTCTACCACGCCCCCTCTTCTGCAGATTGTTCCCTAGGCTTAGAAAAGGGGCACAGGTGGATGAGAAGCAAAACACTCTACTTTCTCTGGAGCTGATGTCTTGGTCTCTAGTCAGTTCTGGCTGTTTTCTTTCATGGGCTGCCAGCTTGTCCAGGCTTAACCTTTCGATCCTACTAATGAAGCACATGCAATTAGATATTTAGGTATTTAAACAATATAATATATAGCCTTTCGATCCTACTAATGAAGCACACACAATTAGATATATGGGTATTTAAACAGTACTAATTGTTATGGTAGGTTACTTTGGTATAGACACAGATGTTTGGATGGTATGTCAATTCATGATCTACATTTACTTTAAAAAAAAACAGCTTTATTATTTCCCATAAACCTTAGGAGTGACGAAAATAGAGACATAAACTTCAAGCTATATCTATAGAAATATCAGTCAATGTAGTATTATTTCTCCTAACAAATTACCCACCTTGACTTACATATATGGATTTGGTGCCAGGATCCACAAATGAGGGACACCATATGTCATTTGTTTTTCTGAGACTGTGTTACTTCATGTAGCATAATAGTTTCTAGTTCCATCCATTTACCTGAAAATTTCATGATGTCATCTTTCTGTACTGCTGCATAGAACTCCATTGTGTAGATGTACCACATTTTCATTATCCGCTCATTGGTTGAGGGACACTTGGGTTGCTTCCAGCTCTTTGCTATTGTGAAAAAAGCTGTAATAAACATGATTGTGCACATATCTCTAGAATAGGGTAAATCCTTTGGGTATATGCCAAAAAGTAGTATGACTAGGTCAAATGGTAGGTTCATTTTTAGTCTTTTAAGAATTCTCCACACTGCTTTCCATAGGGGTTGCAGGAGTTTGCATTCCCACCAGCAGTGAATGAGTATTCCTCTTTCCCCACAACCTCTCCAGAATTTGGTATCATTTATTTTCTTGTTTTCATAGCCATTCTTACTGGGGTAAGATGAAATCTTAAAGTGTTTTTAATTTGCATTTCTTTAATTGCTAAAGATGTTGAACAATTTTTAAGATGTTTCTCAGCCATCATTACTTCTTCATTTGAGAAGTCTCTGTTCAGCTCTTCATCTTTTGATTGTGTCAACGTTTTCTTGCTCTTTTGTTTTTTGAGTAATTTATATACTATGGAAGTTAAACCTCTGTCAGATGTGTCACTGGTGAAGATTTCCTCCCATTCTATGGGTTTACTCTTCACTTCTTTGATTGTTTCTTTCACTTTACAGAAGCCTTTTAGTTTAATGAGGTCCCACTTGTTGATTGTTGATCTTATTTCCTGTGCAAACTGCTTTAGAAAGTCTTTTCATATACCTATATCTTGTAGGTTACTGCCAGTGTTTTCTTCTAACACTTTCAGAGTTTCAGGTTCCACTTTGAGTTCTTTGATCCATTTGGAGTTGACTTTGGTACAGGGTGAGAGGTAGAGGTTTAGTTTCATTCTTCTACAAGTGGTGATTCAATTTTGCCGGCTCCGTTTGCTGAAAATGCTGTTCTTCCTCCATTGAGTCTTCTTGGCCCCTTCGTCAAATAAGAGGTGGCTGAAATTGCATGTGGTCAAGTTTAGATCTTCAATTGTTTCACTGATCGATGAGTCTGTTTTTGTGCCAGTACCAGGTTGTTTTTATGACTATAGCACTGTAATATAGTTTGAAGTCTGATATAGTTGTCCCCCCTCCATTACTCTTTTTTCTCAGGCTTGCTTTGGCTATTTGGGGTCTTTTGTTTATCTGTATGAATTTTAGGATATTTTTTTTCTAATTCCGTGAAGGAAGACATGGGGATTATGATTGGGGTTGGGTTGAATCTATATATTACTTTGAGTAGAATGGTCATTTTTACTATATTAATTCTTCTTTTTATATATATATATATTAATTCTTCTAATCCATTAGCATGGGAGATCCTTCCATGTTTTTGTGTCTTCTTCAATTTCCTTCTTCCAGGATTAAGTTTTCATTGTAGAAATATTTAATGTCTTTGATCAGGTTTGTTTTGAGATGTTTATTTATTTATTTGTTTTGAGGCTATTGTGAATGAGAAGGCCTCTCTGTACTCCTTATCCAATTGGTTGTTGTTGGCATAAAGAAAGGCTACTGATTTTTGTAGATGAATTTTGTAACCTTGCACTTTGCTGAAACTGTTAATTGTTTTTAGTTTTCTGCTAGAATTTTTGGCATCCCTTAGGTGTACTATCATGACATCCTCTTTTCCAATTAGTACTCCTTTAATTTCCTCTTCTTGTTTTATTGCTCTAGCAAGAGTTTCAAGAACTATATTGAAAAGGAATGAAGATAGAGGGCAGCCTTGCCGGATTCCTGACTTTAAGGGGAATTTTTCTAATTTTTCCCCATTTAGAGTGATGTTGGCTATAGGTTTATATAGCTTTATTTATGTTGAGGAATGTTCCCCCAGTCCAATTCCCTCTAGGACTTTAAACATGAAGACATAATGAATTTTGTCAAAGGTCTTTTCTGCATCAATTGAGATGACAATGTGGTTTTTGTCTTTCAGTCTATTTTTGTGGTTTATGATATTTACTGATTTACATATGTTGAACCATCCCTGTATCTCTGGAATAAATCCTACTTGATAATGGTGGATGACCTTTTTGATGTATGCCTGTATTTGGTTTGCAAGTATTTTGTTGAGAAGTTTTACATCTATATTCATTAAGGATATGGTTCTATAATTTTCTTTTTCTGATTGTATTGTTGCCTGGCTTTGTTATTTATAATGGTGCTCACTTCATAGAAGGAATTTGGGAAATTTCCTTCTGTTTATATCTTTTTGAATCACTTGGGCAATAATGGTTGTATTTAAAAGTCTGGTACAATTCTGCTGTAACTCCATCTGGGCCTGGGCCTTTTTTTAGGTTTTGTATTACTGTTTCAATTTCCTTATATATTATGGGTCTGTTTAAGCTATTGATCTCTTATTAGTTAAGCTTTGCTGATTTACATGATTTCATATATTCATCCATTTCTCTTAGGTTTTCAAATTTAATAGAATATAAGTTTTTAAAGTATTCCCATAATGCTCTGGACCTTTTAGTTATCTGATAATGTTCTCTAAATTTGTTGATTTGGAATTACTCTTTCTTTTTTGGGGGGGTTAACTGGGCTAGATCTCTATCTTCTTTATCCTTTCAAAGAACCAGGTCTTAGATTCATTAATTCTTTGTCTTGTTTTGTTTGTTTCTATTTCATTGATCTCCACTCTGATTTTTATTATTTATTCTTCTCTATTGGGCTTTGAATTCATTTGTTGTTGTCTTCAAGTGCTGTTAGGTGCAGTGTTAGGTAGGTATTTGTGCTCTTTCAATTTTTTACTGTAAGCCCTTAGAGCTATAAATTTCTCTCTTAGGACTGCTTTTAAAGTGTCCCATAGGTTTTGTTGTGCTGTAGTGTCTTTTTCATTTAATTCTAGGAATACTTTTATTTGTTTTTCAATTTCTCCTTTGACACATTTATTATTCAGGAGTGTGTTGTTTAATCTCCATGAGTTCATTTAGTTACTACGGTTGCTTCTGGTTTTGATATTAAGCTTTATTGCACTGTGGTCTGATAGAATGCATGGAATTATTTCTTTTTTTTTGTATTTGGTGAGATTTGTTCTGTGTCTCAGTATGTGGTCAATTTTAGAAAACATTCTTTTGGGTGCTGAATAAAATGTATATTCTTTGGTGCTTGGGTGGAATATTCAGTAGATATCTGTTTTAGTTCAATTTGGTGTGTTGCCTTGTTCAGTTCAGATGCATCTCTGTTTATGCTTTGTCTAGTTGCCCTGTCTACTGGCACAGTGGGGGTACTGATATCCCCTACTATTTGTGTACCTTTTAAGACTTTAGTCTTGTAGAATTGTGTTTATGAAGTTCAGTGCACCAGAGTTTTCAATATATTTATATATATATATACTTATATATATATATATATTATATATAATTATAGAGTATTCTATATATAACCTTGTCTCTGTGAAAAATCCTAGTTACAGATCAAGGCTTGCCCTGGCAGTAATTTATATCTTGGATGATAGACTCATAGAACAGTTTGTTTTGTCTTTCCCTGCTTGAGAGACATTTTCTTATATATTCAAAAAAAATAGTGAGGGCTATTTCTTAATTCCTTTGCTAAGTGAAGTAAGAACACAGTCCAGAAAAGCAAACAATGATGGTATTCCACATCATTTGTGGATGCCAGCACCCAGCACCGAGTTGTAGGGCAAACTGAGCACAACATCATCAATGTTATATACCCCCTGTTCCCTGAAAGCAACTGTGTCCTTATAATGTCAATCCTTAACAGCCTCTAAAATTAACCCACCACCTATTTTCAGACTTTTTAATCTTGGTATATGGTAGGCATATTTTAGAGTAATGTAATATTAAAGGAAAATGTGAACTTTGAAATATGATATGGAATGACAAGCAGTTTGTGTACAGATGATATAAGTTTAGTATAAGGTGAACAACACACACATATATATATGTATATAAATATATATATATTATATTATATATGCATATGTTGAAGCAATACAGATTGGAGGGAACTACAACAGCAGAGGAACTGGGACAAGGAATGGACTGAAACAGTAAAGTTCCCCCAAGGACAATAATCCTCTGCTTTGAAAAAATTTGAAAAGAATCAGAAAAAGATACAGGGCAGGAATGGCAGGGTGCATGAACTCGGGTGGGGTGGGGGGCATGGAAGGGGAGATGAGTCTAGATTGGAATGAGACACAATGTATGAAGTGCAGAAAACTCCAATAAAAATGTAAAAAAATGGTGCAGTCATTTAAAAACATGGTCTTCAGAAACTTAACTTCTCCCACATTTGTACATTCTTCCCAATAGTCGAACTCTCTCTTCTCCCTTCTAATCACCAGATTTGCTCTTGTCCATGTAACCACAGTGTGGTGAGTATCCCAAATATGTCATGGTTCTGTATTGGTTCATCTTGAAAAAATAGGAGAATTTGTTGGTCGAAATGTCTTCTTTCCTGAATATAAATTTAAATCATTTTTAAAAATTAGGTTTTTTTTAAATTTATTTTTTTCTATTTAAATTTATTATTTTTTCTATTTTCTAATAAATAAAAAAAATTATTTTTTTCTATTGCTGCTACACTGGTGACAGTTTTGTCATCATTAATAGGGCTCTTCCTCAAGAATATGGAGGCCCATGAGATACAGGAAGCTGAACTCTGGCATGGAAACACTGCTTCTATTCTTATGAACACTTGGCATTGAGGTGCCTTCTCTCAGGACAGTGGCCTTGGTAGGACTGAGCGCCAAGGTAAGATGCAGTGCTGACCTTCAAGGAAGGTTGGGGTTGAGTCGGAAAGAGGGTGGCAGCCCTGCAGCTCACTCAAACTGATCAATTGCCCATGCTGCCTGTTGCTTTGTTCTTTTTTTTCTTTTTATTGAAGTTTTGTGCTTTTCATATGTCATTTCTCAGTCCAGTTTAGACTCATTTCCCTTTCCACCTCCCAACCTGAGTTCATGCATTCTGCATTCTGCCATACATGTCTTGATCTTTTTCTGAGTCTTTTTAAAGTTTTTCAAAGTAGAGGATTATTGTATTTGGGAAAACTTTACTGTATCAGTCAGTTCTTTGTCCCAATTCTTTTGTTGTTGTTCCCTCCAATTTGTATTGCTTCAAAATATGCATATATATGCCACAACTCTACTAAAATTATGTCATCTGAAAATAAACTGTATGTTATTTCCAAATCATAGTTCAGGATTCACATTTTCCGTTTTAATTTTTTTTTTTTTTTGGTCTTTTCGAGTCAGGGTCTCCCTGTAGCCCCAGCTGTCCTGGAACTTGCTCTGTAGACCAGGCTGGCCTTGAACTCACAAAGATCAGCCTTCCTCTGCCTCCTAAGTGCTAGGATTAAAGGTGTGCACCACCACGTCCGGCTTCCTTTTAATTTTATATTACTCTAAAATATGCATACATACCCTCCACCCAGATAACAAGATTCTAAAGTCTGAAAATAAGTGCTAGGTAATTCTAGAGCCTGTTAAGGGATTCATATTATAAGAGCACAGTTGCTTTCAGGAAAAGAGGAATATAACATTAATGTTTCTCAGTTTGCCTTACAACTAGGTACTTGGTGCTAACATCCATAGATGAGGGATACCATTTGTTGTTTGTTTTTCTGGGACTGTGTTACTTCACTTAGCATAATATCTTCTAGTTCCATCCATTTACCTGCAAAGTTCATGATATCATCTGTCTTTTCTGCTGTATAGTACTCCATTGTGTAGATGTACCACATTTTCTCTATCCACTCATTGGTTGAGAGGCACTTGGTTTGGTTCTAGCTCTTCACTATTGTGAAGAGAGCTGAAATAAACATGGCTGTGCATGTATCTCTGCGGTAAGATGAGTCTTGTGGGTATATACCCAGGAGTGGTATGACTGGGTCATGTGGTAGGCTCATTTTGGGTCTTTTAAGGCTTCTCCACACTGCTTTCTGTAGTAGTTGTAAGAGTTTACATTCCCACCAGCAGTGGATGAGTGTTCCCCTCCCCACAACCTCTCCAGCATTTGGTATCATTTGTTTTCTTAATCTTAGCCAGTCTTATCGGAATGAGATGATATCTTAAAGTGGTTTTAATATGCACTTCCTTAATTATTAACAATGTTGAAGACTTTTTAAGATGTTTCTCACTTTTGAGGTCTCTGTTCAGCTCTTTACTCCATCTTTTGAGTGAGTCAATTTTTTCTTACTTGTTTGTTTTTTGAGTAGTTTATATATTCTGGAAGTTAATGCTCTGTCAGATGTATCAGTGGTGAAGTTTTCTTCCCACACTGTGGGTTTTCTTTTTACTTCTCTGTTTCTTTAGCTGTACAGAAGCTTTTGAGTTTAATGAGGCCCACTTTTCAATTTTTGACTTTGTTTCCTGCACAGCTGCTGTCTGATTTAGAAAGTCTTCTACTATGCCTATGTCTTATAGGTTGCTGCCAATGTTTGCTTCTATCACCTTGTGAGTTTTGGGCTTTTCGTTGAGGTCTTTGATCCATTTGGAGTTGATTTTTGTACAAGGCGAGAGGTAGGGGTTTAATTTTATTCTTCTACAAGTGGTGATCCAGTTTTGCCAACACCGTTTGCTGAAGATGCTGTCTTTCCTCCATTGAGTCTTTTTGGCCCCTTTGTCAAATATGAGGTGTCAGAAGAAACTGTGTGTGCTCAAGTTTGGAGCTTTAATTTTGTTCCACTGGTCTACAGGTCTGTTTTTGTGCCAGTCCCAGGGTGTTTTTATGCCTATATCCCTGTAATATAGTTTGAAGTCTGGTATAGAGCTCCCCCTCATATATTGCTCTTTTCATTCAGGGCTGCTTTGGCTATTCAGGGTCTTTTGTTTATCCATATGAATTTCAGTTTTTTTCCAAGCCTGTGAAGAAACTCATGGGGATTTTAGTTGTGAGTGCATTGAATCTGTATAGTAATTTGGGTAGAATGGACATTTTTTTCTTTGGTCTTTTTGAGACAGGGTCTCCCTGTAGCTCCAGCTGGCCTGGAACTTGATTTGTAGATCAGGCTGGCCTTGAACTCACAGAGATCCGCCTGCCTCTGCCTCCCAGGAGCTAGGATTAAAGGCGTGTGCCACCACACTCAACTTAAAAGTATTTTTTGGGGAGTATTTTTGAGACAGGATCTCCCTTTAGTCCCAGCTGGCCTGGAGCTCTCTATGTCAACCAGGCTGGCTTTGAACTCACAAAGATTCGCCTGCCTCTGCCTCCCAAGTGCTAGGATTAAAGGTGTGTGCCACCATGCCTGGCCTGAATGGACATTTTTAGTATATTAATTTTCCAATCCATGAGCATGGGAGTTCTTTCCATCTTCTGATGTCTTCTTAAATCTCCTTCTTCGGGGGTTTAAAATTTTTGTCGTAGAGATCTTTGGTGTCTTTGGTTAGGTTTATTCCTAGGTATTTTATTGGTTTTGATGTTATTTTGAGTGGGAAGGTCTCCTTATATTCCTTCTCCAGTTGCTTGTTGTTGGTTTAAAGAAAGGCTACTGATTTTTATAGGTTAATTTTGTATCCTGCCACTTTACTGAAGTTCAATCATTTCATGGAGTTTTCTGGTGGAGTTTTTTCATATGACAAAGAGGGCCATTACTTTTTTTCTAGTCTTTTTGAGACAGGGTCTCCCTTTAGTTCTAGGTGGCCTGGAGCTTGCTCTGTAGACCAGGCTGGCCTTGAACTCAGAGAGATCTTCCTACCTCTGCCTCTTGAGTGCTGGGATTAAAGGCATATAGATCTTGATTTGTTACTACAGTGTTCCACTTATTAGATCAAATGCATGTTTTTGTCATTTATTTCTTCACAAAATAGCACTGCCAGGTCTCAAGTTACCAGACAACAGTTACTTCGGTGTACTCACATACTGTGTGGTTGCGAGCTCTGGTCATGGCACCTAAGTTAGTTTTTCCTGTTGAGTATGTAAGGGCACACACCTGGGAATATTTGAAAGGGTAGAAGTGGAAATCATTTGGAAACAACTTCAAGTGCATTTCTTTTGTATGGTCTAGGATGACATTAAAGTTGAGCTCAGCATTCTCCTCAGCAGAGTGTCTACATGTTCTTGACTTGAAGCTGTCTACATTTGTCAGATGTTCACTGAAGAACAGAGATTTTGTGCCTTTAGTTCATTGCATACTCATCAATAAATTTCTATAAAACTAAACATTTTTCTACCAAAAATTTAATCACGTACTAAGTAAACACCCTGATTTTTCTCTTTCTCATCAATATAAGGTAGATTAGGATAGTCCTGATTTGTGATCCTCCTGCCTCAGCCTCCTGAGTGTTGGCATTAGAGGCATGTATAGCACCAAGTGGCTCCAACGGTACAGGTTTGAATTCTGTAACTCCAACACACATTCCTTTTCTATGAAACTATATCCGGTATTAATGCTTTGTCTTAGTGAGGCATTTGGCCTGTGATCTTCTCTTACATTTACCATATCACATATTGCATTTAATTATTTTTCTCCTGTGTCTTTTATTCTGTAACATTTTTCCTTATTTCTTCATCTTTATGCCATTTCCAAAGTTAAGAATACATTTCTTTCTTTATTTTTTTCTTTAAAAATTTTATTTATTAAAAAAATTATTATTTTTTATGTGTATGAATGTACTGTCTGCATGTAGGTTTGTGCACCCTTGTTGTACAATGCGGCAGAGGTCAGAAGAGGGTGTCAGATTCCCCTGGAACTGGAGTTAAAGGTGGTTCTTAGCCACCATGTAGGTGCTGGGAATCGAACCTGGGTCCTCTGCAAGAACAGTCGGTGCTCTTAACCGCTGAGCCATGTCTCCAACCCCAAGAATACATTCCTTTCCAGATTTATAAAAATATTCACCACTAGAGCTTTTTTTGAAGACTCCTTATAATTAGATTCAAGTTATACATTTTCATGGTCATTAATACAGTGATAAAGGGCCAGTGTTCCTCATGAACGGTAGATAAAAAAATCCTTATAAGCCAGTGTATCTAGAGCTTCTGAATTCCTGCAGTTCTCAGTGAAATGACTGCATACAGTGGAGTTGGTTCAGAGATTTTTTTTGTTACAAAGATCTGTTCTTGAGAGGAGGTAAGAATTATTTTACTGAAAAACCTATTGCTTTTATTAAGAACTGTAATGAATTTTGCCTTCACAAGAACACTATCTTTCAACACTAATCCCAAACTGCAAGAATTCTTGAGACTTGAGGAGATTGCTGGGTAAATATTTCACAATTCTGAAGTAAATATTATCAAACATGTTGGGGAAGCCTTGACATAGAAAGTGCCAGCATACAGGGAGCTGAGAAGGAACAAATAAATAGTTCCTTCAGGGTTTAAGGTCAGCCTGGCATGCTATTCCGGATGTTTATCCAAGGTGTCATGAAAGACGACTTGTGATATGATTGTCAGATGTTCACTAGGATAAGGTTAGGATGCAAGCGGAAGGGTAGAGTGTGAAGTGGGAACAAGTAGCTTCCAGAGCGAGCCTGCCAGTGTATTCAGGAGGATCTCTCCTTGATATGTCCCAATGAAAGCTTCATATATTGAATAATTGGTCTCTAGCTGTGGCCAGTGTTGAGACGAGTTTAGATCATGAATGTAGTACTTTAGTCGATGGACTAATTTATTGATGAATTCATAGCTATGTGGACTGTTAGGAGTTGGGGTCTGTTCAGGAGAGCAGGTCACTGGAGTGTGTCTTTGAAGGATATATCATTCTCTGAGCTCTTCCTTTTGGTCCTCTTATGCATCTTAGGCCCCTATGAGGTGAGCAACCTTCTCTGTCAGATACTCTTATCTCATGATATTTTGTCTCACTTGAGGTTCAGGGCAATGGAACTATCTGATCTTCAATGGAAACCTCTGATTCTGTGAGCCAAAGTAAACCTATCCTCCCCCAAATTATTTTTATCAAGCATCTGTTATAGTACTAGAATATAGTCTAATGCTAGGAGGAAGAAATTATGGAATATTCTTAAAAAGACTAGAAAAATTAATGTAGCAATACAAGGACAGTTTCTTCCTTTGAATGTTTAGCTTCATGGACCATTTATTTATTTATTTTTTGTATATTTTCTTGTTTGGAACAGCCACTCAGAATTAGTGAGCGTCAAGCTTGGCACGGTGACATAAGAGTATAGTCCTGGGGCTGGAGAGATGGCCTAGTGGTTGGGAGTGCCTACCGCTCTTGCAGAGGACCCGGTTTCAATCCCCAGCACCCACATGCCAGCGGAGAACCATCTTTAACTCCAGTTTCAGGGGAATCCGACACCCTCTTCTGACCTCCAAGGCATTGCACGACACGGGTGCACAGACCTACATGCAGACAGTACACTCGTACACATACAAAAATAAATAAAATAAAAAAAGAGTATAGTCCTAGCACTTGGGAGACCAAGCCAGGAGGACAGCCATGAAGTTAAGCCCATTGCAGGCTATGTAGTGACAACCCTATTTCAAAAGTAAAAAAAAAAAAAGCCAGGGATGATGGCTCATGGCTTTAATCTCAGAGCTAGGGAAGCAGTGGTATATAGTTCTCTATGAGATTGAGGAGAACCTTGTCTACATAGAGAATTCCAGGCCAGCTGAGGCTAGAAGGAGACCCTGTTTTGAAATGATCAAAAAATTAAAAACTAATTAACAAAAATAGTCAGTGGATATAAATCTGTGACCTGGATGATCATGAACTGAAAACAGAATGATAACAAGAGACCGATTAGAAGATGCTTGCCTGAAATCCCAATATTCTGTAGTACACTAATTTTTTTTCTTAGGACAAATTTTCCTGATTATCAAATAATGGTTCAGAACATTCCTTTTGAAAGAACTACTCATAATTTTCACTGCAGGAATTTCCTGTGAGGTTTACTGGGGACATTTGAGCAATGACAGCTTCCCTTGTGCATGGAACTTCTACCTTCACCTTCAGGCTCTTTTTGAGTCATCTCTACATCCAGGTTTCTGTTTACTTTATGATCATTGAGATGAAGGAAGCTTCTCTCCAATTATGTCAAGTGGGACACCAAATCTATGAGTGTTTTCCTTACCAATAGCCCAAAATCTCTAACTCTTCTAGTGTCAACTTTGTGGTCGATAATTGAATTAAATCCTTATACAACTTCCCTGAGTTTGCATCAGATACAACAGATTGTGTGTGCATGAGATTCATCCACAGTGGATGACTTGTTTAGCCCAGGGAGAGCTGGAATGCATGGGACCTATTGCAGATGTAGAGGTGGACTACTCTTAGCATGGCAACACTGGACCGGGAAGTGGGTGAGGGTGGTACAGAACTGGGGTCAGTTCATTCTTAGCAGAGCTGGGCGATTGCTGAGTGTTCTTCACTTTTGACACCTTCTCCAGGTAATTCAGCTCAAAGCCACTGCTTTGGGAGCCATTAAGGAAGTTGCCCACAGCCAACAGTGTGGCCAGAATGCAGCGGAAAGTAGCACTGTGCACCAGCTGTTCCATGCCCACATTCAGATCGCACAGTGGTTCTGCAATTTCCCGTTGCTGTCATAGTCCAACTTGAAAGACCGAAGTTGTAAGCATGCAGCCAGGAAAGTATCACCTTGGCAGAGGAATATGTCAGGACTGGCCAGCTGGGCTTCCGTGATCTTTGCTGCTCTTCCTCTGGGAGCATCATGGTCAGCAGTTTCTCCTTTGTTAAGAGTTATATATTCAAGTTAAATATTATTATCAGTTGGAGAATAGGGGCTATTGGTCGGGAAAACACTCATAGATTTGCCTAATTAGAGAAAAGTTCCCTTCCTATAACCAGTAGTGTTTGTTTTATGAATATTGACACTTCTCTTTATACATGTCTATAATTGTTATATGCTCTTGATGTACTGTTCCCCTAATTAATATCAAGTGACATCCTTTATCTCTTTGGACCAACTTTGGCTTGATGGATTACTATGTCCAAAGTAACGAAGTCATAACATCCATGCTATTTATGTTTTTGGAGGGAAATGTTTATCCTATCAGAGTTGGAGTTCCGTCAGCACTAGCTTCTGTGGTCACAATTGCAAGGTTCTGGTGTGACAGTGCTGAGCTTGTCAGTGTGCTTCCCAGTTCCTGCACCGTTGCTCCTTCTTGTGGCATCTCTTCCTGGGTCCCCCAGACAATCTCAGCTTCAGGCTGCCACATTACACCCTGGGCTCCATCTCCTCAGCCTGGACTGATCTTGCTTCTTTCTGCCATTGGTGATTCCAGGTCCTGGTTGTGTCTCCAGAGCCTGGTCCATCTCCCTTCAGCTTATGGTTCCTGAATATCCAATGGGCGCAGTTGGGTGGAGTGGGTGGGGAGGAGGTTTGAGGAGTGGGAAAGGAGTATCTGTCTGGTCAAGACCCAGGCTATGTGGTGCAGCTGGGCCCACATTCACTATTGTCTGCTTCTTTGTAGAGTGTTCACCTTATTCCTTCACGTTCAGTTTTCTCCTCGTTGGAGTAGAGACTGTTGTTCTTTCTCCTGTTTTCTTTCATGGTTCACACCAAAGGTGCTTCTAGTCTTTCATCTTTCCCAGAAATCCTAACTTTGTTCTTGTTTTTCGGTCACAAATATTTTGTGGTAGGGGTTTAAAATTGCAGTGTTCCTCATCTGTGGATGCTAGCACCAAGTACCTAGTAGTAAGTCAAATTAAGCAATATTAATGTTATATTCCTCGTGATTTGAAAACTACTGTGCTCTTATATTGTGAATCCCTTAACAGGTTCTAGAATTAAGCTACCATTTATTTTCAGACTTAGGCATGTTTGATATATGGGTGGAGGTTATATATGCACAAAATCAAAAGAATGAGGAAAAACTAGTTTATCATGATATTGTGTCTAACCACAGTATTTATCTTATGGGAGTGCTTCTAGTATTTCTTTAAAATTTTTTTTTGTCTTTTTGAGATAAGGTCTCCCTGTAGCCCCAACTGTCCTGAAACTCACTCTGTAGAGCAGGCTGGCCTTGAACTCACAGAGATCCACCTGCCTCTGCCTCCCAAGTGCAAGGATTAAAGGTGTGCTCTACCACGGCTGGCTTAGTTCTTATACAAGGCTGCTTGAGCTTTTGTCCAAGCCTTTTCTAAAATATTATACAGTAGTTAAAAGTACCAGGCTGGTGTAACTTAGCCTTTCTGGATGTTTAATGACCATACTTAATGCCCATATGAATTTGGCAGAGAGACTTAAGGGATAACTTTGTTCCTTGCCCTCAGAGTTCAACTAAGTCCCAGGGAACTATGCATGGGGACATCTCTTGAAATGCCCTGCAAATGTGAGTCATCAGTCTTCCTGTGCAGGGAGGTCTTGGAGATCCACTCATGGTACTTCAGCCGGTATCCAGTCTATAAAGAGGAAAGTCTGCTCATGCTACAAAAAGGGAAGCCTGGTCTAACAAATCCTGACTTTGTCCTCCAGTGGATGGAACTGGTAAATGAAAAGCCAAAAGGAGCCAGAGGCTCCCCTCCACCAAAAAAGAAAAAAAAAATTCCCTGAGGACTAGATCCTCAACTGACATTGAGAAAACAAAAAACCTTGGTTAATCTGGGCTAACAGTGTGGCCTTAAGCAAGCAAAAGTAAAATATAACCAGAATAAATAATTAGCAAGTCCTAAGAAATTGTACTTCAGGTATAAAACTTGAGATCTTAGTAAAAAGACAAATAAAAAAGGGCACAGTAGCTTTGCCTGTCTTACTGGCAAGTGCAGCTACACTGAGGCTACCACTGCTTTTGCCATCCTTCGAAGACATGAGACACAGCTTCTCAACCTTCCAATATGGACTGAAGACTCATGTCTCTCCCAGTATCCTCCAAACCTTCAGTGCCAGATGGAGACTGCTGAGACATCCAGCTTGTGGACTGAGGTACTACTGGGGTTTCAGGCTCTTCAGAGTATTGATTGCTATTGTTGGACTACCCAGCTGTATCATGGAGACCAGTACAGGAGGATCAAGATAGGACATGGTGCTTACTGGACCTCATTTGGTGACCATGGGAAGGGAAAACCCCAGTGTGGAGCACAAGGGCAGAACTGATGGTGGTTTGGGCTTGCCAAGGAGGAGCCTTCTAACATGACATCTTTCATGCTAATATAAAAAAGAAATCATAAGCTGAAGATGCTAAAAGATATATGTGGAATGTATATGTGCATATTTTGGAGTGATACAAATTGGAAGGAACAAAAATACTTCTGGGTCAAAGAACTGACTTGAAATGGTGCACTTCTGCTTGAAACAGTAAACTTCTGTATCAGAAGTTTTAAAAGAGACTGAGAGAAAGATGAAAAACCTGTCTGACAGAATGCATGAGCTCTGGTGGGGTGGGGGCAAGGAAGGGGGGATGGGTCTAGATTTGATTGGAAATTGTATGAAATGCACAAAGCTTCAGTAGAAAAAAAAACCAAAAAAATTGCAGTGATATGCAGGAGGAAAAAGGAGCATCAATGTGGGAGGAGTTAAATGTGGTGGAATATAGGTGAGTAGGGCAGAGGAGGGAGTATGGCGATGGAGTAATAGTAAAGGCCTTTAGAAAAGCCATGTGGAGAGCTACCATTATAGAAGCTTCTTAAAGCATATACATAATAAAAAGAGGTAACTGGAGTTATCCTTTCATGGATGACATTGCCTTTTCTATAGGCTAATTAAAAAAAAACAACCCTCAATGCCATGAATGGACTCACTCTATAAAAGTCTCATGACCCTTAAACAATACTGTCCATTGCCCCTGCTCTTTCTTACCCACTAGAACTTCACAGTAAGACCCCATTGCTGAAGATACTACATACATAAGCTGTAGAACAAATAAGGAGAAATCAAGCTGGTGTGGATTTCAGAGCCTCATTTCTACTGGCTAGCATTCGCAGTACTAGAATATGCTATGCATGTTACCAAAAAGAAAAAAAAAATCAACATACCAAGCTGTGAATTCTGTGAACTACAGTAATACCTGGCCTGGAAAAATATGCCCACCCCTGCAATAGTGGCACAAATATTTGGGGAATTACCTACCACTCTTTAATTGGACTTAATGTCCACTTTCTAAGATGGATCCCATACCTGACATTGTATCTGGCTTATGATCTCCAAGTCACAAGATACAGGGGACAACTGATACTAGTTTTCTACTAAATAGTTATCATATTTAACTGATGCCTAATGTCTTTTTGTTATACACTTGGGTTAATACATTTCTCAGCTCTCACCAGAGAAGTCTACTTATGCATCAGATTGTGATTAACACGGAAATCCACAGCTGGCCAGTGTGCAGAGAACAGGAAGCTACAGAGTGCCAATTCCAGAATAGGACACTTTTTATCAAGCTTCTGTTTCCCAAGGCTCAGGGATTACTTTTGAAGAGGCAATAGAAAGGTTGTAAGAGCCAGAGGTGGCAGATGACTACCAGGAAACAGAGTTTTCCAGACAGGTGGTCAGTTACTCATATGAACTCACAGCAATGGTGACAGCACACAGAAATCCCATGCAAACTCAAACCAGAAAAAGTCCCAGTATGGACATGAGGACGTGAGCGTGAGGCTCGAACCCCACCTAAGGAAGCAGTGGCAAGAGATGGCTGGTGGGCGTGGCAGAGACAGTTTCCTTTAAGCATGAGACTCTGGGTAGCTTAATTAGGCTCCAGTGGATTGACCTACACTCAAGGACATCTGGGGACACAAATTGGACTCCATAGGCCGTATTATATACATAATAAAGCACATTAAATTGGGTGGAGGCAATAAGAGGAGGTGCAGATAGGAAAGGGTGTTTAAATACCACCAAAGTATATTATGAAAACTATAAAAAGACAGAGGCAAGCGGATCTCTGTGAGTTCAAGTCCAGCCTGGTCTACAGAGTGAGTTCCAGGACAGCTGGGGCTACAGGGAGACCCTGTCTCAAAAAGACCAAAAAAAAAAAAAAGTCACTAAAAAGAATATTATTTATCTGAACATCATTAGAGGATATAAACAAAAAGACTGCTCTGCATTCTGGTCAACATTTTCAAACCAATAAATCCTTTTCTGATAATCATTATTTGATTTATTAGTTTTATTATATGAGTATGAGTGTTCTGCTTGCATAGAGGTGAATGCACTGTGTTTTTCAGTACCCATGGAGGCCAGAAGAGGGCACTGGCTCTCCTGCAACTGGAGTTAGGGGTGGTTGTTGGCTGCCCTGTGGGTCCTGGAAGCTTAAGCTTTGGAGGTCCTCTAGAAGAGTAGCCTGTGCTCTTAACCTCTGAGCCATCTCTCCAGCCCCTATGCCTTGCTCTTAATTGTTACCTCCTCCATTGTCTTGCTCTGTCTCCTTCTTGCTGTTGTCTGTTCTTCTGCCACCCAGTCTTCAATTCTGCTTTCATTCAACCTGCATTTCACTACCCTCTCTTCCTCCTTCCTTGCCCCTTAGGCTTCTTCTTTTGTTATGTGTGATGCATTAGAGACATTTTATTGACCTTTGGTTCCTTTCATTTCCTTTCTTCCTGTGCCCTAGTCAGAAAGTACAAATTCCTCTATCCACTACATTTGTTTATTATTATATTTACTTATTCACTTTTTGAAATTTATTTATTTTTATTGTAAGCCTTTATTTGATTAGGCACCATTATATGGAATTTACAAATCTTCCTCTCCTCTTGCAGACCCTTGGCCCTCCTAGTTTCATGTCCTATACTTAGTTTTGATGAGACTTTTATTTTATTTGATTCTTTTATTTTTATGTATTAGTTTATGTATTAGTGTATTGCCTACATGTGTGTAAGTGCAATGTGTCATCCAGTGCCCACGGAGGTCAGGCAATGGCACTGCATCCCTTGGAACTGGAGTTACAGGTGATTACTACTGCTTTGTGAGTGCTGGGAACTGAACCCAGGTCCTCTCAAGAGCAGCCAGTGCTCTCAACTGCTGAGCCATCTCCCCAGTCCTGATGAGATGTTTGAAACTTTATATATGCTACACTGTTTTTTTCCTTCAATTCCCTGTTTCTTTCTTCACTGTGTAATGTCTTATTTTGGGGGGGGGTTGTAGTGACTTTATTTCCCTTACACAATGACTTGAAGATCAAAAATTAACACATGCTAAACTAAATGCATTATTGTATTTTCTACTTACTGTTGAACAACACAACAGTAATCATGTTTTGTTTCCCTCATGGGAAGTGATCCTCATGGTATTTGGACATGCTAAGAGTTCCAAAAGAAACCTAATAAAGTGCTTTATGTGGCATTTTAATTGTTTTCATGAAGGATTGGCAAGTGGATGTCTGCTGACCAGGAATTAATGTTTATTATTGAATTATTTTTGTAACAAATGCCACACTGGTATACACAATCTGCCACAGGCATTGATTCTTCCATGCCGATGGCTCCGGAAGCTTTATTCAAGAATCAATATTGATTTTTGCAGGTGCAATCTCAAGGAAGTTTCTTGATTGTGAAGAGTATTTTTCTTTTAAAAATTTTTTTTAAAGGAGATCACCCAAGACCACCTGAAGCACAGGAAAATGGCTGGAGCTAGAAGATATCATGCTGAGTGAAGTAACACAGTCCTAGAAAAACAAATGACGAATGGTGTCCCTTATCTGTGGATGCTAGCACCAATTACCTAGTTGTAAGTATTTCTTGTGCACGGCCCCTAGAGCTTTTGTCCAAGTAGTTGGGAGTGATGCATATTGGAAACAACAACAACAACAACAACAACAACAAACAGAAAGGACTGCACCAAAGAACTGACTGACACGGTGAACTTCTGCTCAAAACAGTCAACTTCCACATGGAGAATTTTGAGAAAGACTGAGAAAGAGATGAAAAGCATGTTTGGCAGAATGCATGAGGCATGAGCTCTGTGGGGTGGGGGGGTAGGGTGGGGGCCACAGGTCTAGATTTAATGAGTAAACATAATCTTGTACTACAATATATCTCTATATAATTAAAAAAAGCCCTCAAAAACTTAAAATTTATTTATTTTTTTTATTATTTTTTATGTATAAAATGCTGCATGTAGGTTGGTGGCACGTGTGTCCGTGCAATGGGCAGCAGAGGTCAGAAGGGGCGTTGGATTCCCTGGAACTGGAGTTAAAGATAGTTTTCAGTCACCATGATGGGTGGGGCTGGGATCGAACCTGGGTCCTCTGCAAGAGCAGATGAAATCAAGCAAATCTTAACTGCGGGGCCATCTCGTTCAGGGAGCCGAAGCCCCATGAGGGCGGTTAAAAATTATTGGGTTAATTTGCATGGGAAAAAGGGGGGAAGGGAGGGGGAAGGGAAAAAAGAAGAAAAAAGGGGGGGGGGGAAAAGAAAGAAGAGGGGGAGAAGAAAGAAAAGAAGAACAAAAGAGAAGGAAAATTAAAAATAAGTAGAAAAAACATGAGGAAGGTCTCATTCTTATCAGGAAACATTAATAACAGCAGATAGTCCGCATCCATTGCTCTCTTCAAAGTTCCTCATATCCATCACCAACCACGGCGATCCTTGAGTATATCTCAAAAACTTTCATCGGCTTCCTGATCGGGGTTCTCGCCTCCCGCGCCTGCTGCGTCCATAGCTGGCTGGACCAGCGACCTCGCTCGCAGCCCCGCGCATACACGAGTCGGGGGGGAAAGCCGACTTAGGCTCACATTCTTATGCGCGACCTCGATAACCTTAGAGCTCTGTCTCGCTCTCTCCATCCATTGGCGTCTCCCTCTCGAAAGTGTAGCGTTTGAGAGTGCCTCTGAATGAATTTAAATTCTGTTTTAAAAAAAAAACCTGCTATCATTGCCCCTCAAATAAATGACCAAGCTGGAGTGAGGACAGGTTAGCAAGAATGAAAAAAAATTAGATTCATGAAGAGGATAGGCCAAGATCTAGATTTGTGGTACTCAACATGTCATTTCATGGTTAGCTGTGATAGTCAGTCCCATTAAATTACTGTTCAGATGTCTTACCTGTCTTCTGTCCAATATATATGTACATATCCTGGACAAAAGGAGCTGTTATATTACAGGTCATATCTGCTATTAAATATATGAATATGTAAGTCTTTCTGATTGAATTTGTCATGTGTTTCATACACCCTTTTTAAGTATGTCTTAATCTCCATTATACCTGCTTCTCCTTGGCACCTTCCTGCAGCAACCCCCCCCCCCAGTTCACACTTCTGTCATTAGTGTTGGAGTCCTTTGTGCCAATTAATTTTCCCACTCACTCTTCAGTACCAGCCCCTCCCTTGAGCTCTAATCAGCCTACCCAGAACTTCTTTTCTAAAGAAGATCAGGTCTTCCTCACCTGACTGCCATCTGCTGCCAATATTTCCTCAGCCGAGGTTGGGATTTGCTACCCATTTCTGCAGGTGCTGGGTTTCTTTTCTTTTCTTTTCTTTTTTTTTTTTTTGTATTTTTGAGACAAGGGTCTCCCTTAGATCCAGTTGCCTGGAGCTCGCAACTGTACGACCGAGGCTGGCCTTGAACTCCCAGAGATCTGCCTGCCCTGTCTCCTGAGTGCTGGGATTAAAGGTGGGCACCACCACACCCAGCAGGTGCTGGGTTTCTGTCCAGCTGAGCTTGTATGGGCCTTGTGCATGCTGATACCAGTGCTATAGGTTCATATGAGCAGGGTCCCAGAGCTTGTGGGATTCATTTCCAGTTGATCTTGCATCACCTCCCTTGCTCTTTCTGCCTCCTCTTTTGCAATGTTCCCTGAGTCCTGAGCTGAATACAGTCAGCCTGTCCATGGAACCACACTCTGTGGACTCCTAATCCTCATGGTTTGGCCATTCAGCCATTCAGGCCCTTTTGGGTTCCTGGTCTCCTGTTGCATGGAGGAGCTTTTTAATGAGAGTAGAGATAGTTAATGCCTTCTTGGGTCCCTGTTCTATGGTTCTTGGATCTTATGTATAGAGGTTGCATTATAGATGTATTGCCTAGGCACATTCTTTTAAAGAATGCATGGTTTAGAGACTGTATGCTTTGTTCTCTGTATTTCTAACATCTGTCATTGAGCCTGGCAAATCATAATGCACTCTCAACATGGGTTAAGTCCTGGGGTGGTGGCGTATACCTGTAATCTCAGCACTCAGGAGACAGGAGCAGGAGGATCAGTTCAAGACTAGGTTTGTCTACATGACCACCTGTGATGAAAATAAAAAAGTGAAAGAAAACAAAAAAAGTTGTACTAAATGAATTGATCAATGGATGTGGTGATGAACAGATTTTAAATCGGTCTCCTGCCCTTTTATTCTTAGATTCTTAATTTTTTTACAAGAAAAGATAAAATGCTGTGAACTTGCATTTGACTTTTGGAGCAGAACTGGGCTCACAGTCACGTGATCAGAGGACCCTCACTGAATACACAGCAGGTGCGCTATGGTTTGCAGAATGCACAGCACGGCCAACCTGGACTGTACGTGGAGCTGCCTGCTCTACTCCACCCGTTTACTCCCCTGAAGAAGACATGGAGCTGAACATGCTGTAAGTTTATAACTTCTGATATTTTGAAAGGAATACTGCATCAGGAAGTCTGGTGCTGAAGGACATTTCCAACTTGTGAAAAGAGCTTATAAGTATGGAAAGTCTATATTTCAGGCAAGAGCAAGCCCAGAAAATATTTACTTTGGGAAAAGCTTGACTTGAAACCTGTCTCATCAGAAACAAGGATCTGACAAGCATTTACATTCATGACCTTTCTAAATGGCCTCTGGCTGTGTGGTTGATTCTCACTTGTTTATGTCCAAATTTTTCCTGGTACTCACTTAGATTGTGGCAGCTCCTGGTTGGTGCTCTGTACACATATAATACCAGGGTGTGCAATGCTGCTATCATCTCCTTCCTTGTCCTGGTATCTGAGATATACTGTGTGCACTTCGTGCCCATCAATTCATCCTTGTGTTGCTTGGTGTTTCTACTATCATGGTCTCTTGTCGTAAGTAAAGATTCTTCCTTAAATTTAAATTTGGGCCTACAGTCCAAACAGATCCCTAGTCTGTGAGATATGCATTTAAGGCAGTTAGATGTTGGCACATCCTGTTGTATTATCTAGTATGGGGTTCCAAGTGTATTAAAAATTTAGATGATTTTCATTTTATTATTTTCTTCTTCTTCTTTCTTTGCTTCTTTTCTTTCTTCTCCTTCTCTCTCCTCTCTCTTTCTTCCTCTCCTATCTCCTCCTCCTCCTCCTCCTCTCTCACTCCTCCCCTCTCTTCTTCTTCTCTCTCTTCTTCTTCTTCTTCTTCTTCTTCTGTGTGTTTGTTATAAGGGGCTCATTCGTGCCACAGCACAAATGTGGAGGCTTGAGAAAACTTTCAGGAGTTGGTTTTCTGCATCCCCTGTAGGACCCAGCTGAGGCTAAAAGGCTTGTTTGACACTTCCATCTACTGAGTCTTCTTTCTAGCACCCACCTCCATTTTGACAGTCCATTATAGATAAAGTTGGCTACATTTAGATATTCTAACTCTTTACAGTCTTCTCTCTCTTCTAAATTTGTCATTCAAGTGCATTGATATGTCATAACATATGTTTGAGAAAGTAATTAAAGATATTTCAGGAAAGAAAAACCACCACCTAGTAGGCATCTAACGTTTTCGTTTTCTTTTGTCTGTACATCTGTTTTCCTTCAATCTGTCTGTCCAGGAATAAGGTTTCCCTTTGTGAATGTCTGTATATTTCCCATATTCTGTCACCTTATCAAAATGTTGCTCAATATCTTATGTCTTATGTCCTTTTTTCCTTCAGAGGATGTACTACCAGAAGTTGCCTCTGTCTCCGATGATGGTGAGCATGGTTGCCCTTCATTACCTTTATGCTGTGACCATTTTCCCTTCCTAGCCTCATGCCAACCTACTTCCAGGTAGATATCCTAAGTTATAAGGACATTTTTAGAGCCAGAGACAGCTGCATTCCTGTTTTGAAAGTTCATTTTGGATGTGGATATCTATTGGTTTGTTATATATTTATGGAGAAAATTAAGCCTCTGACACAGACACATAGAAGCACCAAGCATTATTTATTGCTGTTATGCAGTTGGCACAAGGCTATGAATTTTGTATCATGGCTCAAGCATCACATGTGAATGCATGGGAAGCCTGGCATGTGTTGAAAGTCTCACATATGGCTGATGTGAAGAAAGAGACCACTTGTCACTGGACAAAAGAAAACAGACTGCAGCTCTGGAGGGACTGCGTTGGAGTGAGGGCATTAGAACTATGTCAGAATCGGGATCAGGCAGAAGCAGGGGTCTGCACTTTGGTGTGTGTAATGGTATAGACATCTTAGGCCAGAATGATGAATTAACCCTGCATGTCATTGCATGAGGGATTCCTTACTGCTTCTGCGCAGTAGGATCCATGAGTAGGAGTGTGTAGGGGTGTGTGCATTTGATTTGTGTGCTTGTGCCTGGCACAAAGTATGTGCCTGTCTCTTGAGTCAATTTGGTTGCCCAAAGATGAGGCCAGAGGTAGCTACGCTAAAGGTATGACTGAATTGATGGATTTAGAATAAGGATGTATGTGTAATCTTGTGTGGGAATAACTTTATGTCAGAGGACTAATTGCAGATGCCTCCTCAGAGTTCGCTGCCGACACTTCTGATACCCAGGATGCTGCCGCTGAAACCCCAGAGGCCGCTGCTGAAACCCCAGAGGCTGCTGAAAGCGCGGACCCAGAAGCTGCTGAAACCCCAGAGGCCGCTGAAAGCGCGGACCCGGAAGCTGGTGAAAGCTCAGACCCAGACACTGAATCTCAAGAAAACATAGAAGATGTCATTGTTACTGATGAAGATTCAGATATTGCAGAACCTGAAATAAAGGAATCAGACCCTGAAAGCGCGGACCCCGAAGCTGGTGAAAGCTCAGACCTAGACACTGAATCTCAAGAAAACATAGAAGATGTCATTGTTACTGATGAAGATTCAGATATTGTAGAACCTGAAATAAAGGAATCAGACCCTGTGGTCCCTGAAAGCAAACCAAAAAATCCTTTCCTGTCACGTAAGTGCACTTCATTTATGTATCCTTTACATGGCTCTTGGATCTCCTAAATTCCCCATGAGAGCAATAAAATGTACTTTATGGGAGTATGGTAAGGAAGGAAGAGAGGAGGGAAGATGGAGGGAGGGAGACAGATAGATGCGCGCACACGCTTACACGCTTACACACACACACACACACACACACACACACATATTTTTTCACCTTTTTTTTTTGTGATCAGAGTTGACATTCCCAGGTCCCCAGTTTCAACCGCACCACTCTTGCGATATTAGAATTCGTTACGGAAAGTACTCTTTTAGTAGAAATCACTGAGTTAATATAGAAAGAATCTACATGTAACATGACAACCATTTGTGTATTTTCTTTTTTTTTTAAATAAAAATTTTGTACTCTTTGGAGCCAGTCCAAAACCAGAAATAGAGAAAGGGTTTATGATGAGGTCTTCCTGGCAAAATTTCAGCATGCTTCAGGATATTTCTAAGGGTTTGGAAACACATTGAGGATGAAGTACATTTTTCATTCTGCGGCTTTCCCCCACAGCCTTTCAACTTTAAAGTATTGTCAGTTATGCTTTTCATGATTTAAACATATACCAGAGGTCATGTTATAAAATTCTCATTCTAATGTGATTTAATCCCCAGGAAATTGCTGTAGGAATAGCATTGTAAAGATGAGTAAATGCGGACCTTCCAAAGGGAAACCTGCTGAATCCATGCACAGGAACAAATCTGTTGCAGCAGCTCTCAGATATGAAGTGCTAGGAGTCTTCTTGTGCTGTTTTCCGCTCTTTCTTGTCTGCCTGTGGCTGGCACCTTGCTCAGGGATCTGTACTTCACAGATGACGAGCGAGCACATGGCCATCATCCCCATCAGAGAAGCTGCAGTGCTTTGTGTCACTTTAGAGGGAAAATTAACGCAAATTGGCATCCCCAGAAGTCTGTAATTTTCCAGGCTAATTTGGTTCTGTCCCAAACTGCATACCCAAATCTTTTGAATGAGAATGAAGATTTATTTATTAGTTGTTTATTAATTTCATTTTGATACAGAGTCTCCAGTGTAGTCCAGAGCAGCTTTGAATTCCTCCTCTTTCAGCCTCATCCTCCTGAGTGTTGGCATTATAGGGATCTGCCACAGTATCCAGATGGGATTTATCCTAGAAGTAGGAAAGTCTCATGTTTCTTTTGCCTCCACTTAACTTAGTGGTCATAGTCCTCCTTCAGATTGAAAAAATATGTAACCTTGTTGTTGAAACTTGTTTCTTTTTCTTTCTCTTACAGTTATCTCCAAATTACACGATCATCTTAAAAGGCATTTCCGGTTCTGAAATGGGATGAATCTGTATCTTTTATGATCAGTACTTCTAGACAGAGCTAGCACATCCTTGACTTATCCCTTGCTACCATATCTCATGCCTCGCCAATGTTTATCTTCTTTCAAATAAATGATAGTTGTATGGAACATCAAAAATATTTTCTCAGATTTATGGATGATTTAGAAAAATTGATTAGAGACTTCAAATACTCTCTAGTAGTCTCTTGTGCTTTTTTTTTAAAGAATAGACTTTCTACAGTTTTACTTGAGAGATGCTTTTACTTTCATTAAACAGACATAAATATTAGGTATGTTACTAGAGACCTAACTACATGGACAGATTAACCAATACTTCCTTTATCTAAAACTTATGTTTATTCCTGAAAATTCTTGTATCCAGTGACACAGAATCATTTTTCCTTATTTGCAGTGACTTGGGTGTGCCTGACACAGGCAACCAGACTTCAAAGGCACTGAGGTTGATCTCATCAAGGTAGCCAATGCATTGTTGTGTTGAACCAAACAAACTCAAACACTAGCATCACACAGGGTCCCCTAGTAACAGTGATGGCATGAAAGAAAATAAGATGCCTGTATAGTTCTATTTTGAGCACCAAAGAAGGTTGATGTGCAAAGCAGATGTGAGCAATACCCTCTCTTCCAGCTCGTGAATGACTGGAGCTCTGTCAGCATTCACATCGTTAGCTTCATTTCACTATTCTTTCTAGATCAGGTTCACTAAAATTCCCAGTACTAGTTTTGTTCATGCTTCCTGAAAATATGGAACCCACCAATATACCTTGTCTCCAGGATGTTTCTCCTAAGTCTCCTAACATATGCACTGATCTTATATGAACATTTCTCACAAATGTTCAGCTCAGTCCCTTGGTGTTTCCTCTGGTGTGTGATTTCCCTTACTGAAAGACAAAGCAACCTGGTTTTTCAAGTACAGCTGTAGTTCTTCACTGGAAGTTTTAGGAACAAAATGCATAATTGGGGTGGATGTTCTCTGAGACTACGGCATGGTTCCTAGTCTTTTTCACTACGGATCAGGGTCATACTCCTCACAGAACCTCTGGACCTGTAACTCAGGACCCTGTGTATGCACTGTGAAACATTTGTCTTTACTCTTGACTTACTGATCATAAGTTCATTGGTTGGTCAGACTGCAGAGCCACTAGAGCTGTGTACAGTTGGTTGATGGTCTTTCAGGATACAATTTGATTGTAGGATTATGATTATACTCTAAAAGTTGGGTCTAATTTAAAGTCAAATAGAGACTGTACGAATCTTCTCTAGAACAGGAAAATAACATGTAGTCACAAGTCATCCAATAAACAAAAGTGTAGGACCAGATAATTTCAATGCTTGTTTTTTTTAGAGAACTATTGCTAATTCTACTTAAATTATTACAAAAAATTTAAAGGGAGTGGACCTCCTAAACTCATTCTATGATACCAAGTGTACCTCTGTTACCCAAAATTGACAGACATAACTGCAACAACAAAAATGAAAACTGTAGTTTAGTACTCTTGATGAACATTGATGCAAAACTACACAAGAAAAGAGTACATCAAAAAGATCATTCATGGGCTAGAGATACAGCTTGGCTGTTAAGAGCACTGGCTGCTCTTGCAGTGGACTCAGATTCAATTCCCAGCACTCACATCACATGGTGGATAAAAACCTAAAGAATCCAAATTAATTCAGTGAAATTCCAGGATTTATTATCAGCATACAGAAATCCATAACTTTTCTATACATCAATAGTGGGTTTGGTCAGAATGAATAAGGAAAGCAATCCCATTCTCATTACCTAAAATGTGTATGTAGAAATACACCTAATGAAGGAAGTGGAAGCCCTCTCCATTCAAAACTGCAAAACACTGTCAAAAGTATTTGAGGAAGACATATTAAAAATGGAAACATTTACCATTTTCATGGATTGGCCAAATTATATTTGTTTAAGTGTTAGTCTTTCCTCAAACAATCCATAGAGTTGATGCAATATTCATCAAAATATCAATAACATCCTCCCTAGAAATAGAATGCTAATGTCAAAGCACATATGACACTGAATAGATAACTCTCTCTTGAGACAAGAAAACACACCCAAGACATTATAATAGTTGATTTCAAGACATACTATAGAACCATAATTCCTTAAGAATACAGTGTTTTATAGAACAAACACATAGCCTAGTGACACAGTGTTCTCACATAAATCCCACTGACAGCCAATTGATTATTTAAAATGTAGTAAACAATCAAACCAAAACAGCAACAAGAAAAACTTGGAGAAAGACTGATTTAGTAACTAATACTGGGAAACCTGGATATGTACATATAAAGAGAGTGGTAAGTGAATTTCTGTCAGAGGCCAGCCTGGTCCACATAACAATTTGCAGGCCAGTCAGACCTATATAGGGAGATCCTGTGTAATAACAATAAATGAAAAAAATCACAAAGATTGAAAGTTGATGCAACCAAATTATTCAGTGAAATACTCAACTAAACATGGATCCGTGATTTTACGTAACATCTGAAACTCTGAAGCTACCAGCAGAAGCCATAAAGGAAACAGTTCAAGACATTAGCAATTGTTTATTCCTCTATTATAAAACCTGCACGAATTTATGCTTCTCAAAAGGTATCAGATATCCTCAAACTGGAGTTATAAATAATTGTAACCAGCCTGACCTGGGTGCTGGAATGGAATCCATGTCTTCTCCAAGAGCAGTAGGTGATCTTAATTGCTGAGCCATTTCTCCTACTCCAGCTCCCACCTGTACAGATCTTGACACTCTGTTTCTTTGCTTCAATCCTCACACACTTGGGAGACACTTGTTGGCTGGAAAATTAACCAGGTTATGAACCCCAGGTTTATGAATTTGGTAGCCTTAAGCACATGAGAATATCTGCTTGATCCATAGCATACAAAGTTTTATGTGGCTAGCAGAGTTTTCTGACATGCAGAGTGGGTAAGAAAAAGGAAGCTCTGGCAACATTTGACACTATACTTATCCCAGTTCAACACCAGCCTAAAGCCAAGGAAAGACAACAGTCTCCAATGTCATTTGATCCCACCTTCAACCTGGCAGACTCTCAGAAGACCCATGAAGAAGCAATCTTAATATTGATCTTTTTTAAAATTATATTTGGTCTTTTGAGACAAGGTCTCCCTTTAGTCCCAGCTGGCTTGGAGCTCTCTATGTAGACCAGGATGGCCTTGAACTCACAGAGATCCATCTACCTCTGCCTCTTGAGTGCTGGGATTAAAGACATGCACCACCATACTCAGCAAAATTGATCTTTTAAGAAATTGCTCTTCTGGGGCTGGAGAGATGATTCAGCTCTTAAGAGCACTGGCTGCTCTTGCAGAGGACTTGGGTTTAGTTCCAGTGCCTACCTTGTGGCTAACAACTCTCGGTGAGTCTAGATCCAGATCTATCACCATTTTCTGGCCTCAGTTGTAATTCGTACTCTTGTTCACTTATAAACATGTAGACAAAACACTCATATACTTAAAATAAAATTCAATAAATTAAAAAGCTATTTGAAAATTTTTCCCGTGTTATTTCACCTTTTTTCTTTTAGTACTGTGCTGACTTCATTTTATTAAAATCTTTCTCAGGGGTTGGAGAGATGGCTCAGTGGGTAAGAGCACTGATTACTCTAGCAGAGGAGTTGGGTTTGGTTCTAAGGGATCAGATGCCATCTTCTGGCTCTGTGGTTTGCCTGCACAGGGTGCCTTTATAGACACGTATTATAAACACTCCCAGATGTAAAAATAGAAACATGTCCTGCATGTATTGTTTTATCCAATCACTGCCTTTTTCTATCTCTCAAAGCATTAAAAACACAGTGGGGGCTTGAAAGCCGGGTCAGCAGTTAGAGCAGTTAAGCTGCTCTCCTGAGAATCCTTTTCTGTTTTCAACGCTCACAGGGCAGCTAACAACTGTCAGTAACTCCAGTTACAGACAAGTTTGGTCACACACGGTCTACTTACCTACATGTAAGCAAAATACTCATACATATTAAAAATTTATAAAAAAGCGCTTAGACCCTTTCCTGCCCCAGAACTGCCTGCCTTTCCAGACGTGGTGCGCTGAGCTCCCTCTGCAATGTAGGATCTCAGTTCAAGTTGGGTCTTTGGGATCTTTTCCTACCCCAGAACTGTGCTTCCGAGCTGCTCTGTGATTCCTTGGCATCCTGCCAATTTAATTCTGAAGCCTTCTCTGGTTAAGGGGATCCTTTTTCTGCCCTGGATCTGTGTACCCCTCCAGACACTGCAGGGTGACCTCCCTCCGCCATCTCAGCTCTAGGGTCAGCTTGGCTCTCTGGGATCTTTCCATTTGCTTGACTGTAGTCCTGAGCCAGCACACCTGGGACTGCTGGGCGCCCCATAGTTTCAGTTCTCAGGCTTCCTTGGCCGGGAATCCTTTCTCGCCCTAGATCTGCACATTCGCCAGATTTGGCAGGTTGAGTTCCTTTTGCCCTCTCAGCTTTCAGGCCTGCTTGGGTCTCTGGGATTGTCTTGGCCTTAGACTTCTTGGTCCCCAGAAGTATCTGCTCCCAGGCTTCTTTGGGTCCCAGGGATCCTTTCCTACTTGGGATGTGCATGCTCTAGGAGACTGTGCAGTGTGTGCTCTCAGGCCATCTTGGGTGTGTGGGATCTCTCCCTGCCGCAGAACTTTGGTCCTGAACTCATGTTCACGATACTTCTCTACACCTGGCCGTCTCAGATCTGTTTCCCCAGGCCTTCGAGCTTCCCCACCCTCAACCTGTTCACATAGGAGCTCACCTGCTGGTCCCAGGCCATGAGGATTGTCCACTGATGTGTCACACCTATCTCTAGCTGAATTGAGACCACTTCTTCAAAAAAACTTTTTCGACTTGTTTAATTTTATTTTATATGAGTGTATTACCTGCCTGTATGTAAGTGCACCCATGTCTGGAACGCCTTGGAGGGACAGAAGAGGAAATCAAATATCTTGGAACTGGATTTACTGAAGGTAGATTCCATGTGGGTGTTGGGATTCGAAACTTGGTCTTCCGGAAGAACAGCCAGTGCTCCTAACTGCTGAGCCATCTCTCCAGCCCTGAGGTCATTTATTTCATTCTATGCCTACATCAATATGAAGTGGTCCAAACCTGAACTAACCACTAGTCAGCTGGGCTATAACCTGTCAAGTTCAGTGAACAGCAAACAAAGATGCAAAGATCCAGTGAAGACGGCAGCACCTGTGCACACACAGAAAGACCCTCGTACAAACCCAGATGCCGAGGTCTCATAGAAAAGCACAGACAATATGAATAACCAAGGTAATATGGATATTAAGGAAATTAGCAGCCCCATCACAATGTTTCCTGAAAATGACAGCGTAGGAGATATAACTGTGAATATGTTCAAGGAACTAAAAGAAGATATTTTACAAAATGTGAATGAGGTCTCTTTAGATAAAACTGACTAGTTTTATTTATAAAATCTTAAATTCTAGGAGTCTAAAGGAAGGATCATTCCAGTATGCTTATTTTTTTCCTCCTCTAGACTCAGACATTTATATAACATTGAAACACTTTGAGACTCCTGCTGGTAGTAAAAGATTTAAAAATAGAATCATAGCCATAAGCGTGTTAGTATCATATAAAGAGAGAACAGTTGTCTTAGTACCTATGGACTTTCTTCATTTGCTGTTTGAAAGAATTGAACTCAGTTGTATTTGGAGAATCAAAACATTTTTTGGAAAGCCTCTCCAAGACCCATCCACCATGGATGCTGGTTACTTAGTGCACCAAAGCTATCACTGGGGTGAGATTTACTATTTGGACAAATGTAGCCCCCACCCCTTCAAATATGTGCTTCAAATTACCAGGTTTCCCTCAGTTGTTGATAGACTTCTGCTGAACATAGCCACCCCACCTGCATAGTATGTGTTTTTATTATTATCAATCATTTGTTGCATAAATGTGACAACACCAGAATATATTCCTTGTTCATAGAATATAGTGCCCTAAAATGGTGTTCTTAGGACCTGCAGAAAATTTAGATACATCTCCAAATTTTTATTCCTTAAACATTAAAATTAATTAAAACATATAACCTTAAAAAGTAAAAAATGTGAATGAGGAGTGTGAAAACACAGTTGAATGAAATAACTAAAACACTTCAATATATGAAATTAGAATTTAGCAAAGAGAATTTCTGAAAAAAATCAAACTAAAATAAAGCCTGGAATGAAAATTCAGGAAGTCAACGAAACGCTTACTGGAAATGAAGGAAACTGAACAGAAAATATGAGATTTTGAAGATAAGTCTTTTGGAAATGGAAGATTCAAGCAAATAAAATGCCCAATTAAAATATTTTAGTAATGGAATTTGAAAGACTGGTGGGACACTGTAAAAAAGACCAAATCTATGAATCACAGGCTTAGAAGAAGAAACCCAGGTCATGGCAGAGAAAATATTTTTAATAAAATTATAAAAGTAAATTTAATAAATCTAGGGAGATACCTAGGGAGATATCTAGATACAAGAGGCATTCAGAACATCAAGCAGACAGGATCAAAGAGTAAACTCCCCAAATCATAGAATAATTAACCAGTAAATGTGCAGAACAAAGAAGAAAACAGTGAGAGAGGAAGATCAAGTTACATATGAAGGCAGGTCTTGTCAATGCAGAAAAGGAGAGTCAGAAGAGCTTAGACCGGGCTGGAGAGATGGCCTAACGGTTAAGAGCACCGACCGCTCTTACAGAGGACCCAGGTTCGATCCCCAGCACCCACATGGCAGCTGAGACCCATCTGAAACTCCAATTCCAGGAGAACTCCAGTTCCAGGGGAATTCGAGACACTCTTCTGACCTCTGCGGCATTGCACGGCACGGGTGCACAGACCTGCATGCAGACAGCGCATTCGTACACATACAGAAACAAATAAAAAAATTTAAAAATTAAAAAAAAAGAAGAGCTTGGACCAAAATTCAATCTATAAGTCATGAAAGAAGACAGATTCCAGTTTAGACTATTATACACAGCAAAACTATGGTTTATAATTGAAGGAGAAAGAGAAACTTCCCATGATAAATACCTATTTAAAGAATTTATGTTCACAAAAGCAGCTCTACAGAGAATACTTGATGGAATACTTTGGTCTGAAGAGAAGATTAAACACTCTCAAGAGAGCACAAAGAATAAATTATCCCATAACAGTCAACTAAAAGAGGCCCAAATTCCTTTGTATGCTTTCACCCTAAGCAGTGTTTGCCATTGACATTGAGGTTCATTTTTAGGAGCAAAATCGTTAGACTTTGTATTTTAATACAATCTGTATGCTTTCACCCTAAGCAATGTTTGTCATTGACATTGAGGTTCATTTTTAGGAGCAAAATCGCTAGATTTTTGTATTCTGACACAATCTGCTAGTCTGTACCTTTTTATTGGAGAACTGATATCATCAACATTCAGAGTCATTACTGAGAGGCCTGCGTTAACTCTCAGCACGATGCTCGGTTCCTTCCCATTCCCATCCCCATTGCCATGAGCTCCTTTAGTATTCCCTATGGCTACATGCTCACCTCTGTCTTCAGTGCATAGGGTCCCGTTAAGTAACTTCTGTAGTGTTGCCTTGATTGACATGAATTTAGTTTCTGTTCATCATGGAAAGTTTTCCTTAAATTGTGATGAGAAATTTTGCTGTATAGTAATCTGCAGAACTTGGTATCTCAGTAGATGTTGAAAAAGCATTTGATAAAATTCATCATCACTTCTTTTTAAAAAATATTTTATTTGTTATTTTTATTTTATGTGTATGAGTGTATTGCCTGAGTGTGTGTAAATGCATCCATGTCTGGAATGCCTTCAGAGGTCAAAAGAAGGCTTTGGATTCCCTGGAACTAGAGTTATGGATGGTTGTTAGCTCCCATGTGTTTGTTGGTTCTTGAACCGGGTCCTCCACAAGAACAGTCTGTGTTCTTAACCGTTGAGCCATCTCTCCAGCTCCTCAATATTCCTTCTTGATTAAAGCCCTGAGAAAATTAGCTTGGTATCTCCATCCAGATCACTTCATTCTTACTCCATACAGTACCTGAAGTTTTATGTAGAGAGTTTAGGCAAGATAAATAAATAACAGAAATATGAGAGGTCAGAGAAGAAATGTAATAACTTGTGTGGAAATCACATGATTCTTTATATAGAAACAACTAAAGACTCCAAACTGGCATCGACAGTTTAAGTCTGTTGAGTGACAGGATACATAATTAGCATATAGAAACCAGTACGTTTTCTGCCCATCAATAGTGGATATGCTTAGAATGAAATCATGGAAGCCATCTCATTCCTAGTGGTTGAAAAATGAATCTAGAGGGCTGGAGAGATGGCCTCAGTTAGAGCGCCGACCCGCTCTTTACCAGAGGACCTGGGTTCGATCCACAGCCACCCACATGGCTGGCTGAGAACCTCTGAAACTCAAATTCTAGGAGAACTCCAGTTCCCAGGGGAATCCGAACCCGCTTCTGAACACCGCGGCATTGCACGCTACCCGGGTGCACAGACTTGCATGCAGACATCATTCAACACATACAGAAAAAAAAAAAAAAAAAGAAAAATGAACCTAGAAACCAACTTAATCATGTGAAAGGTCTCTACACTGAAAATTCCAAAATGGTGCCAAAAGGATTTAAGGAAGGTTTATAAAAAGACAAAATCTCTCCTATTCAAGGACTGACAGAATAATTATTTTTAAAGTGTTAGCCTGGCCCAAAGCAACCCATGGGTTCAATGCAATACACATCAAAATAACAATAACGTTCTCCACAGACATAAAAACTTAATGTTAAAGCACAAATGTCACTGAATAGCTAAAGCTCTTTTGAGATACAAAGACAGAGCCAGAAGCATTACAATATTTAATTTCAAGACATCTTATAGAAGGCCTTATATATATAATATTAAATATATTAGAGTGCATTAAATTATAAGGGAGGAAATAAGTGGAGGTGTTATCAGGAAGGGGATCTAAATACCATCCATATTAATAATATGTATGAAATTTGCAAAAATTCAGTTAGAGTCATACATAAACTAAAGTTTAGTATTTGTATAGAAAGAAACATGTAATGGCACAGTTTCATACAAATAAATCAACCCACTGACAGACAACCAATTCTTTTAAAAGGCAAGCAAAATGAAGAAATAAACAAGAAAACTTTGGTGAAAGGACTGACTCAGTAACTGATGCTAGGAAACCTAGGTACAGACATGGGAAGGCCAGGGTAGGCAGATTTTTGTGAGGTCAAGGCCAGCCTGCTGCACCCAGCAAGTTGCAGGCAGCCAGAGGTACACAGTGAGACCCTGATTAAAAACAGTAAATAAAATTAAAAGAGCATATAAAAGACAAAAGAGAAAGTATTGATGGAATCACATAAATCCTGTACAACGTCAACTCTAAATGGATCAGTGACTTATGTAAGAATGAAAATCTGTCAAAAAACATGATGGGGTGGGCTGGAGAGGTGGCTCATGAGTAAGAGTACTCGATGCTCTTGCAAGGAGACCTGGGTTTTGATTTCTAGGCACCCACGTGTGGTTACAACTCCAGTTCCAGTGAGATCAGATGTGCTCTTCTGACCTCTGAGGACATTACATCACATGGGTTCACTCACACAGATGCAAGCAGTATACTTGTATCCATAAAATAAAAAATAATAAAAAGTATAAAAAGCCATAGGAAGGTATCACCAAACAATTATGGACATAGCCAGGTGCCTCCACGTAAGACTGTGCTGCATAGACGGTCACCATATTAAAGGTCGGAACAGGATGAGAAACCACACAGGCGCTGAAACTGCGGAGAAACATCAGAGTGGGGCAGGGAAAAGGGGTCAGCGGCACAGGCTGCAGCCACGGCGGGAGCGGGGGAGGGGCCTCAGCAGACGGGGACGCAGTCGTGGGTGCTGGAAAGACCGATGTCTTTCCCATGATGGTATAAGTTGAAGAGAAAGCTGATCTTGTCACTGCCCACGTCTGAGATCTGTGGCTGGGCACCATCTCAATATGCAACCTACTGTTTAAGGCTGAGCTGTGTTGGGGTTCAATAACAAGGAGCAACCATTAGTCAGGCCTGGAGACCATGTGTGACAAGCCCATGTGACAACCGAGGGAGGCGTCATGGAGGGGGGAGAGGTGGACACCAGGACACTGAATGGTTCACGTGGCAGGAGGTTCATCTGGGCAGTGAAGGGTGTGTGGGAGCTGAGAGCAGAGCCCGAACGACCCCGTTTTATTTTAGATAATCATTGTGAATTTTTTTTTTCCCCCTCTTTGGGACGCCAGTGCAGTAGCTACTGACCCGATCCCACAAAAATTCATATCCCCCCACCCACCTCACCTTGCTAGTGGGACTGAGAATGCTGATGTCCACCAGTAAGAATTTGCCTCCTACAGCCACACTTCTCCCACAGGATGATTAGTATTTAGTGTGCTTTCAGTGCATGAGGACCACAAAGACTAATCC
The DNA here is from genome assembly GCA_009823505.1 of Rhizomys pruinosus. Lineage (NCBI taxonomy): Eukaryota > Metazoa > Chordata > Mammalia > Rodentia > Spalacidae > Rhizomys > Rhizomys pruinosus. The sequence continues at coordinate 79,101 of VZQC01004415.1, forward strand.
ACTTGCAATTTCCACTTATTTATTGTAGGTCTATGCATGAATTTATGTGCACCAATGTAGGTGCGTACTCATTCTCAGAAAACTTTTTATCCATTTTATCCTGTAACAGAGGAGTGAAAGGTTGGTTTTGTAAGCCCCTGAGGTGGGTGCTACGGGACTGCAATCGGAGTCGACTCCAAGATATGTCAGTGCTGTTAATATTTAGCCATTTCTCCAGCCACCACCTGTACAGGTCTTGATGTTCTGATTGCTTGCCTCCAACCTAACACACTTGAGAAACATCCTTTGTTAAAAATTAGCTAGAGTATGGACCTAAGATCTTTGAACCAGGGAGCCCTGAGAGCATGAGAGAACCTGCCTGATCCATTGTCTACAAAGTTCCATGTGGGTAACAGAGTATTCTGTTATGCAGAGCTGGTAGGAGGACATCAGCCCTGGCAAATATTTGACAGTATACCTATCCCAGTCCACAAAGCCTAAATAGCAAGAGAAGAGTCTCCAACTTCATTTGATTCCTGTCCTCCCCCTCATAGACTCTGAGAAGACCCAGAACTAAGTCATCTTAAGATTCATCTTTTTTTTTTTTATGGGGGTACACAAAAACCACCACATTCCACTCCCTGGCCCCACATTAGGCTCCTGACCATATAAAATGCAAAATGCATTTTAGTCCAACCTTAAAGTCCCCATAGTCTTTACCAGTTTTCAATGCCATTCAAAAGTCTACGTCCAAAGTCTCTTCTGACTCGGCCAATCAATCCCTAAACTGTATGCTCCTGATAAAACAAAGACCGAAAACCAGCAGGGCAAACTCCAAGTCCAGATAGCTCCATGTGCAACTTCGTGGACTTGACTTCAAAAGGCTTAGATATGGTCTCAGCTCTTCCAAGCTTTGCTTGCAACATACATCTCTTTCTTAGCTGGTACCACTCCCTGTATGCACTCTCTTGGCAAATATCTTCACAGAGTCTGGCATCTCAATGTCTTCTTGGGGTCTCCACTGCCAACCAGGCTTCACATTCACAGCTTCACGAAATGGTCTATGAGGCCTTCTTTTTTTTTTTGTCACAAAAATTTATTTATTTATTTATATTGTAACATTCTAGACCCGTGTTCCCGCCATTCCCCCCACCCGCAAGAGCTCATGCATTATGGCCAAACATGCTTTCATCTCTTAGTCTTTCTCAATATTTTCCAAGGGGAGAGTTTGACTGTTTTGAGCAGAAGTTCACTGTTTCAGTCAGTCTCTCTTTGATGCAGTCTTTTTGTGTTGTTTGTTTCCAAAAATGCATTATGCCCAACTGCTTTGTACAAAAGCTCAGGGGCCCTCACAACGAAATACTTACAACTTGGGTAATTGGCACTAGCATCCACAGATGAGGGATACCATTCGTCGTTCTGTTTTTCTGGGACTGTGTCACTTCATCAGCAATGGTCCTCTAGCTCCAGCCATTTTCCTGCAAAGCTCTGTCTCTTTTTTTCTTTCTTTACTGCTGCATAGAACTCATTGTGTAGATGTACCACATTTTCTCTATCCACTCACTCAGTTGAGGGGCATTTAGGTTGGTTCCAGCTCCTTGCTATTGTGAAGAGAGCTGCAATAAACATGGCCGTGCATGTATCTTGTGGTAGTTGGGTAAGTCTTGAGGAGTACATGCCCGGAGTGGTATGGCTGGGTCGGGTGGCAAGTTCATCCAAGTCCTTCCAAGGGTCTCCCACACTGCTTTCCATAGTGGGCTGTACAGTTCCCATTCCCACCAGTCAGTGGATGAGATGTTCCCTTCTCCCACAACCTCCTCAGCACTTGGTTCATTTGTTTTCTTGATCCTAGCCAGTCTTATTGGAGTAAGATATATCTTAAAAAGTGGTTTCAATTGCATTTCCTTAATGATTATAGATGTTGAACAATTTCTTGAGGTGTTTCTCAGATCATCTTTAATTCCTTCGCTTAGTGACGTCTCTGTTCAGTTCTTTTGCTCCATCTTTGAGTGGGTCATTTGTTTTCTTTTTCTTTGTTTTTGAGTAGTTTTATATATTCTGGCAAATCAATCCTTTGTCCAAAGTATACTTGTCAATGTTCGCAGTGAAGTTTCCTCCCACTCTGTGGGATTTCTGTACTTCCTTGATGTGTTTGCTTTTTGATGATACAGGAGCTCTGAGTTTGATGAGGTCCCATTTGTCAATTGTCCAACCTTAATTCCTGTGGGCAGTGCTGTCTCTGATTTAGGAAGGTCTTTTCCTACGCCATATGTGCTTGTAGTTCTGCTGCCAACTTTTTCTTCTATCACCTTCAGATTTTGGGTTCACGTTGAGGTTTCCTTAATCCATCTGGAGTTGACTTTGTACAGAGGCGATGAGGTGGCGTTGAATTTCATTTTCTACAGTGGTAATCCGTTTTGCCAACACCAACTTGTTAAGATGCTGTCTTTTCTCCCATTGTGGTTTCTTCTGGCCTCCTTGTCATGTATGAGATGGCTGAACATTATAGGTGCTCAGATTGGAATCTGTCAGTTTTGTTCATTGTTCAAAGGTTTGTTTTTGTGCCAGTACCAGCTGTTTTTTGACTATAAGCCCTGTAGTATAATTTACAATCTGGTTATAGAGATCCCTCTGTGTAGCTCATTTCACTCAGGGGTTGATTTGGCTTTCGGGTCTGTTGTTTTTCCAAAGAATTATTAAGAACTTTTGTTCCAAGCTCGTGAAGAAAATCTTGGGTGATTTTGGATTGGGAGTGCAATTAAATCAGTTATACGAATAGTTTTGGGTAAAAAAATGACATTGGTTTACAATGTTAAGTTTCCAATCCATGAGCAGGGAAGGTTTTTTCCATCTTCTGAGGTCTGGCTTCATTTCTTTTTTAAGGGTTTAAAATTTTTGTTGTGAGGTCTTTGGTGTCTTTGGTTGGTTTTTGTTCCAGAGCTGATTGGTTGTGAGGGCTATTGTAGAAGTGGGAAGGTCCTCTTTAATTTTCTCCAGTTTTTTGTTCTTGGTGTAAAGAAAAGGCCATTGATTTTTTAAGGTAATTTTGTATCCACTGCCACTTTGCTGAAGCTGTAATCGTTTCGAAGGAGTTTCCTGGTGGATTTTTTGGCATCCCTGACCCTGCCTCCCCCTCTTCCCTTCCGCTGGGCAAGAATCCTCAATCTTAAGATCATCTGTAAAATTTCCCTTGGGCTAAGAAGATGGCTCCATGGTTCAGGAGCACGGCTGTTTCTTCTGAGAATCTAGGCTTCACTGTGCAAACACCCATATTGTGGCTAAGTTGGTCTGTGACATCAGTACAGGGTAACTGATGTCCGCGTCCTGGGTCTGAGTACATTAAATATACTTATCACATAACATGTAGTAAAACACTCACAACACAAAAGAATAAAAATATCAAATAGCCCATCCTGCTAGCCTAGGACATAGGCAGGCACCAAAATTTCCACCTAAGACCTCTGTTTTATCTCCCAACCCAGACTTGCTAAATATCATAGCACAGATGGCTAAGCAACCCCCACAGGTAAGCTAAACGCCCATCTTCCCTGGCTTCCAATTTAGCTTGCCAACCTGTCCAGCAGGTCTCAGAAAAAAGTAACCAGCCTACTGTAATAATGGTAAATATATCAGAACTCAATTAAACAAAAGCCGAACAGGGAAGACCGACGGGTAAGATAACCAATAAAGAACATCCATATGGCCAAGGGGCAGTGCAAAAACTCAAATTATATATATAAAAAGAGATTTATCTCCACAAACCCACTCCCCCTCCAGAAGTGCACTACAATGAGAACCATGCTGAGGAACACTGGCTCAGAAGTTAAAAGAGCAATTAATGAACATGAGGAAAGAACTAAGAAAACACAGACAAAAAACTCAAATAACTTGTGGGTGCAAGCTCAGGAGTATGCAAATATGGAGCTTCATGAAATAGCAAAAACAATTCATGACTTGAAAACTGAATTCACAAAAGATATAGAAATAGTGAAAAAAACCCAAACAGAAATGAACGTGAAATTCAAAACCCAATAAGCCAATTGAAAACAACAGCAGACAGCCTCACAAGCAGAATGAATGAAACAGAAAACAATATCAGTACTGAATGACAAAGTTGATTTGGAGTCCTTAAGCAGACTACGTAAAATATAAAATCCCACAAAAATGGAATATGCAGGAAATGGTGAACAACATAAGATAAATCTGTTGAAATTATAGGAATACAGGAAAGAGAATAATCAAAGGTCAATGGCATTGAACAGATCTTAACAGGATAATAGAAGAAAACTCCCAAATTAAGGAAAGAACTACTTATAGAGATTTAGAAAAATAAACCACCAACGAAGGACATACTCTAAATGAATGGGTGCCCAAAGCCCAATACACTAACACGACCCATCAAAATTATCTATCATGGTTGGAGGAGAACNGTGCACTTACATACATGCAGACAACACTGTCATACACATCAATAAAAAAATAAATAAAATATTAATATTAAAAAAGAGAGCTTTGCTGAGCAGGCACTTTCAGTGAGCCTGTTCTATTGTAGCCCACTCAGACTCTCGACACCTGCTGTCCCCTCTGCAGAGAGGGGAAGCTCAGGTACAGCTGGAGTGGCAGTGTCAGGTCTCCAGCCCACAGGTGTGGGACCAACCATGTGCTTAACCACTTTGAGATGACGCTGTTCAGAAATTGGGGGTGGAGGGCTGGAGAGATGGCTCAACAGTTACACTGCTCTTGCAGAGGGCCAGAGCTTGGTTCCAAGCACCCATGTCAGGGTGCTGCTCACAGTGTACCCACCATCATGAGCACATACACATACACATACACAAAGACATACATATACACATAACTTAAAATAGAAATGAATTCCTTACAGCAAGAACAGCTCAATAATCCCCACTAATTTCTTTCTGCCAGAATAAAAGTTAAGAGAATAGGGTTTTCTAGAACTACATCAGAAGGTGCAGGTTGTACAGGAGGCTGTGCCGAGCAAGGCCTGGCTCTGTCACCACTCTGGCATGTACTTCCCATACTACCTTGTCTTCTTAACATTTCCTTTTGTTCACGGAGCTTCAACTGTCTTGGTCTTTTGTAGTTCCTGAAAACCACCAAGCACATTTCTATCTTTTTTTTTTTGTCTTTTTGAGACAGGGTCTCCCTGTAGCTCTGGCTGTCCTGGAACTCACTCTGTAGACCAGGCTGGCCTTGAACTCACAGAGATCCGCCTGCCTCTGCCTCCCAAGTGCTAGGATTAAAGGCATGTGCCACCATGCCCAGCCACATTTCCATCTTAAGGTGTCTGTGCTTTCTATTCCCTTGCTTCAAACGCAGCTTTTCTAGACAGTTGGGGCTGGAGAGGTGGCTCAATGGTTTAGAGCACCGACTGCTCTTGCAGAGGACCCAGGTTTGATTCCCAGCACCCACATGGCCACTAAGAACCATCTTTAAGCAGGGAGCAGTGGCACACACCTTTAATACCAGCACTCTGGAGGCAGAGGCAGGCGGATCTCTGTGAGTTCAAGGCCAGCCTGGTCCTCAGAGTGAGTTCCAGGCCAGCTGGGGCTATAGGGAGACCCTGTGATTGGCTCTGGGAGCTGACATAATTTTGCTTATAAAAGTGACTTGCAGCAGGCAATAAATCAAATTCTCCATTACTATCATTACACAGAATTCTGGTTCTGTTATTTTGCATGTATACAGGCCAAAGCAGGCCTCGATTTTGAGCGTCGGTGGCTAGTGGGTTAGATGGGGCTCTATCAGACCACCAACCTGGTAAGCTAGCATGGGGTTGGACAGAGACCAATTAGGTCACTAACCTGTGGAGTGAATTTTGAGTGGGTGTAGGCTGAAGATAGGCCATCATCCACCAGCCTGAAATTTCAGTCCACAGACCAGCAGTCGTTGGGCAGGTGGGAAAGCATAGCCAGATGGGAGGCATTCTGCCATCAGGCTAAGAACCTGAGATGGAAGTGGCTCTCAGGTTGGGTTATGAAAGTGACCAACTGACCTCTGTGCCAAGGGGTCAGTTCCCCATAGTGACTGCAGGCGGCCACTGTGCTTCCCTTCCCTTAGCAGGGCTCCACTGTACCTGCTCATACTAAGAGAAGCTTCATACAAGCCCCTATGTAAAAAACTGGGGCACCACAGCATGTGCCTGTGATCTACACACACACACACACACATACACACACACACACACACACACACAAATATAATGATAGATTTGCTCTGTATTCAAGATCTTTTAAAAATTACTACCTTAAAAATTTACTACCTTCTCTTTTTTTTTTTTTTTTTTTTTTTTTTNTACCTGGGAACAGTCCTAACCAAAGATACGAAAGACCTCCACAACAAAAGTTGTAAACCCCTACAGGAGATTGAAAATGACATCAAGGCTGGAGAGAGAGTTAGCAGTTATAGAGTGCGACGCTCTTGCCTGCAGAGGACCTGGTTTATCCCACCACCCAATGTGCCTGAAAACGGTCTTTCCACGTTCCATGGTGTTCCAGCCCTCTTCTGACTCCGTGGAATTTGCATGACACGTGTGCACGACCCTTCGTGAGGACAATAACATCTATAAATGAAATTGAAAAATTAATTTAAAAATAAAAACAAATACATCAAAGATGAAAGACACTCCCAGCTCATGGATTGGGAATATCAATATAGTAAAAATGTCATTTTACCCAAATTGATATACCCAGATTTAACCACAATCTGAATGAAAATCCCCATGAGCTTCTTCCAAGACTCACTTTGGAAAAAAATCCTTGAAATTCATAATTTGGAAAAACAAAAGAACCAAATAGCTAAAAGCAACCCTACGTGAAATATACCCAAACTACATGGGGATTGGCATCTACACAGACTGCAAGCCTATATTTACAGCCATAGTCACCAAAGACAGCCCTGGTATTCTGGCACCCCAAAACAAAGGCGCCGACATTGCGACCAATAACGAGACTTTCGTTAATTGACCAATGAACAAAATTGAGGATCCCAAATTGGCTCATACAATTCAGACCCTCCATATTTGACAAGGCAAAATCATCTAACAGAAAACTCATAGGAGAAACTTGTTACTTAGTTCACGTAACTCTGATTTATTTCTATTTTTCTTGATTCCGCATTGAGTGCTTAGAATGTAACTGGTCTGCCATGCCAGAGTTGTGGACACATATTCCGATGCAATGCCCCGCACGAGGTCAGAAACAGAGGCTTCCAAATCCATGATTCACGCTGGACTTAGATCTCCGGAACTTCCGTCTGGACCTTACCCGAATATACGAGTATCTCGTACTGTGAACCTAGGACCTCGGGTGTCTATTTCTCCCAGGAGTCCCGAACGATCTATAGTGCTCACGCGCCATATTTATTCGGCCAAGATCCTACAAGTGGTCTGGGCGAAGTGTTATCTCTGTCCCTACGCCCGGTCCACTCCCTTCGACAATCCTCTCCTGGGTACTGTAACTCCCTTCTTACTCGACTCCAGAGACCTAACATCTACCGCCTAGAACAATCCACCTTCACTGCGTCACAATATTATTCTTCGGCCCGATCCTCGTCTATCACGAGCCTGCTAAGCGATGATGGGATGGCACTCGGACACATAACTACGCAGAACCCAGCACACAGGCCTACCCCGCATTTAAACACCTCTTCGCCGAGAGCACACACGAGAACAAACTCCACGTCGCTAACTCTAACTACCGCTAACGATGTTTAGCCCTATCCCTCACTCGATAAGACATCAGCACTTACCAAAATTACTTTTCTTCTGCGGTGCAACATGCTGCTTTACTCTTAAATTTATATTTACTGGCTAATGCACCACCGCAGTTTGACTCAGCTGATTCGCAGGATATATCTTCGCGCACTCCTTGTGCTCAATGAATTGTACTGTCTTCTGCATGTAGGTTTGTCATGGCCACCCAGTATTGTATGCCCAATGCCTCGCAGGATGTCAGAAGAGGGGGTCAGATCCCTGGAACTGGAGTTCTTGGATTGGGAGTTATAGATGGTTCTTCAGCCACCATGTGCGTGCTGCAGGGATCGAACCCTGGGTCTTCTGCAGAGCACTGCTAGCCATCTCTCCAGCCAAGAAGAACAAATAAACCCTACCTCTCACCCTTTACAAAAAAAACTCCAAGTGGATAAAAGATCTCACACATGTTAAGCCCTGAATCTTAATACTGGTACGAAGATGTAGTGTTAAGCGTAATCATTACTCGAACCTACTACTTGGTCAAGAACAACCTACATAGACAGATAGGCATCAGTGAAAAGAGTTTTTAAATCAACAGCAGCTGTGCTCCGTCACGAATCGAAATACTAAGGGTCACCAGTGACCAGTTGACAACTTTAGCAGAACCCTCGTCGGACCTCAGCCATCTCTCTCAGATACCTTCCAAAGAGCTTCTGTACAGCAAAAGAAAACATCAAGGGAAGTGAAGGAGAAAAGAACCCACCAGAGTCGACGGAGAATCTTTATTCAGTGATACATTGGACAAGCATTAACATCCGGAACATATAAACTACTCAAAAACAAGGAAATAAGAAAACAAATGACCTACTCAAAAGATGGAGTAAAGAGCTTAAACAGAGGATTCACCAGTGAGGAAGATAAAGGGATTGTCTGACGAAACCTCTTAAACTTGTCAACACATTAAAATAAGGAAACACTAATTAAAACCATCTCAGATAATCATCTCACTCCGATGTACCGACTAGCTAAGGATCCAAGAAAACAATAAGTACATAGCAAATGCGGAGAGTGTTGTGGGGAAAGGGGAACACCTCATTTCCCTACTGCTTGGGGGAATCTAAAATTGTACAAATCCATTATGCGAAGCAGTGTGTAGAACCCTTAAAAGACTCAAAATGAGCCTACCACCTGACTCAGTCATACCACTCCTGGGTATATACCCAAAAGACTCATCCTACCATAAAGATACATGCACATCCATGTTTATTGCAGCTCTCTTCACAATAGTGAAGAGCTGGAACCAACCCAAATACCCCTCAACAGACAAGTGGATGACAAAAATGTGGTACATCTACACAATGGAGTACTATTCAGCGGTAAAGAAAGATGACATTATGAACTTTGCAGGTAAATGGATGGAGCTCAAAGCCATTATGCTAAGTGGAGTAACACAGTCCCAGAAAAGCAAACAAACTATCGTGTCCCTCATTTGTGGATGCTAACACCAAATCCCCCCAGATGAAAGGCAAGCTGAGCAACATTACTGTTATATTTCTGTTTATCTGAAAGCAACTATGTTGTTACAATGTAAATCACTCAAGGGGCTCTAGAAACCACCCACCACTTATTTTCAGACTCTCTAGTTACTGTATATGGGTGAAAATCCATATTTTAGAGTAATATAAAATTAATGGGGGAAATGTGAATTTCTAAGCATAAAAAAGACTTGAAAGAAAGATGCAGGACAGTTATGGCAGAATGCATGATCTGGGGTGGGGTGGGGGGAAGAGAAAAGGGAATTTGACTAAACTGAATTGAAAAATGTTGTCTGAAATACACAAAACATCTATAACAGCACACACACACACACACACGCAAAGAAAAAGAATAATCTCCCATTCTCAACGTATTGAACTCTATAACATCTGCAAGGCCTCTTTATCCCGTAAAGTCCATTCACACATTGCCATGTAGGTATCAGATCAAAACATCTTCTAGAAGACATGACTTAGCTTACAATAAAAATTCACAAGAACATCTACCTGAGAAATACATACAAATAAACACACTGTGACCAAATAGAATTATTTCAGAACTCTATGGCCATTGTGTTGGAGCCTGGGGAAATGTCTCAGTTGATAAATTGCTAGCCACGCAATCCTGAGGACTTAAGTGCCTCATCCCCTACATAAATGCTTGGTACAGAGACATATACCTATAACTCCAGTGCTCTTAGCGAGGGCAAGGAAAGACAGATTCTCGGCCAACTTAGCCAGTTGGTAAGTCCTAAGTTCACTGAGAACTTTTGTCTCAAAACATATGGTAGAGAGCTATTGAGGAAGACACTGGGTACCAACTTCAGGCTTCTACACACATATGTGCATATATGTACACACCCACATAAAATGCACACATGCATACACTACACACAAAAATATCAGTGTAATCTAACATATTAAGGAACTAAAGAAGAAAATCAATTAATGCATCAACTAATTATATCAATCTAACAAAAATTCATTATGCAAAATGTAGAAAACTCTCTGTAACTAGGAAAGATGGGTCTCACATGAAGCTAATAAAGAGGGCTACAAAATTTATAACATCTAATATCATACATAATATTCAATGGTGAAAGAATGCATGATTTTCTCTTGATTATAAAAATGAGGCTAGAATGTCTGCTCTCCTCTCATTTTTAGCTTAAGTAGCAGAGGTGATAGTCATTACAACACAGGAAACAAGACAGAAAGACTCAAAGGTTACAAAGGAAACGGGACTGGCATGTTAAATCTATATAAGAAAGCTAACATGCCTTTAATCCCAGCACTTGGGGAGACAGAGGCAGCCAGATCTTTGTAAGACAGAGACCAGCCTAATCCACATAGCAAGTTCCAGGCCAGCTGGGGATACAGGGAAACCTTGTCTCGAAAAAAGAATTCAGGGGGCTGGAGAGGCAGCAGTTAAGACCACTGGCTGCTTTTGCAGAGGACCTGGGTTCCATTTCCAGCACCCACATGGCAGCTAACAACCATCTTAACTAACTCCAGTTCCAGAGGTTATGACACCTTCTTCTGACCTCCATAGGCATTGCATGGCACAGGTGCACTTACAGGCATGCAGGTAATAGACACATACACCTAAAATTAAGATATTTTTTAAATACTTGAGGCCCTGTGGAGAATGTGGGAACATGGATTGGGGGTGCTTTTTGATAAGATTTTGTATGAAAATGTACAAAAGCTCAATGAAATGTGTTTAAAATAAAAAATAAATCTTAAAAATAGGCTGAAACATGTTAAAATTTGAAATCATCCGATTGAAGTAGTGATTCCAAGACTGCTCAGGGATGGAGGTCACTATAAAATCAATAAAGCGTTATCTACCAGTATAATTAATGGGCATCAGAGATAATACCAAAATTTTTCCCATCTCGCTATAGATGGCCTTTATGATGCAAAAAGGCCGATTTGAAAGTACAGAATTATTAAATGATAAAAGAATCATGTTAGAAATCTATGGATCCAGTGATGAGTATATTAATCCGTCTCGCAATCAATAACTCTAGAAACATAATAAGGTCTCTAGGTATGTTACAGTACGCTACAGCTCCATAGCGCTAGATTCCTACTAAATGAGAGGAAGAAGAGACCTCAATAAAACGGAAACACCAAGTCTCACTCCTGCAAAAATATAGCAGCCAAGTCAAATGAAACTAATTAGACACTTATTGTCTATCCTTTCTCCCACCACCCTTTCTACTCGAACTGTTCAGTTTCATGAGAAAGAGCTTCTGCCTATGATTAGTTTTCACGCTAGCTCCTAAACATGCGGTCATGTAGGAAAGATGTAGCTTCAAGTGAGGAAGTGCTAATTGTCTTAAAGCAAGAGGGAGCGTTGGGGAATTGCCTCTGAGTGCTTCAACTCAAGTGTAGGATTAAAGCATCCGTATTAGACTTACTGAGTAATGTAACAAGAAATTATTTACATGCCAGTCCTGTTTCCTTTGTAATACTACTCCTATTTGCAGGAGTGCTGTGGGCTGTAATTATATCTCGATTGGTGCTATATTAATAAATAATAGATCTTTAAAATATGACATCAATTCTTACCAGGAAATTTCCTCTAACTGAAGCTCTTAATTAAAGAAATAGAAGCGAGGAACAAATCATGCTTAGCCACTCATTTTATAATCAAGAATGGCATTTTCTATATGTCACCAAGGTTAATATTATGTATGAAATGTTAGAGATGGTTTATTAAGGATTTATGAATTAGACTCTCCCAATTCGTTCTCCTACGCAAACTCTACAGGTTAAAATAAACCCTCTCTCTTTTATCTCGTATATACTCTAGGGAGACAGATACAATATCCATACACTTTTTGTAGAAACGGAACATAACAATGAATATGAGATAAGATATATATTGAAGTTCCCTGATTCACTTGATAAGGCTTCGAATTAAATCATCATATAGATTTCTATTCTAATTTAATGTAGAAGGGGGTGGGTGGAAGAGTCCAGATGGGTCTAAACATGATTAATATTTATTGCATGAAATGCACAAAAATTTAGTATACATAAAAATACTCCGACCAAAACCAAGTTGGAGAAGAAAGGGTTTGTTTGGCTTACACATCCCAATCACAGTTCATCCTTGAGGACACCAGAGTAGGAACTCAGGGCAGCAACCTGGGGGCAGGAGGTGACCAAAGACTATGGCTGAATTCTGCTAACTGGCTCATTCCTTTGGCCTGTGCTCATCCTGCTTTCTTATACAACTAGGATGGTGTCCTTGGTCGTCTCGATCATGAGGTTGCGCAAGCAGAGGATCTTCACGGTCTCCATTACGTCCTCATCCTCATCCATCTCGGGCTCAGCCCAGTCCACAGTGATCTGGTGGCCCCACGGCTGAATGCGGCCAGGCATGAGCTTGCTGCGCGCCCTGGCTACAGCGAGGTGGCTCTTGTACTCCCCGAAGGCGAAGCCCTGGTTCTTCATCTTGTGGGCCGCGCTGGCGTACAGGATCACGTCCAGGACGCCCTCGGTGACCTTGGTGATCTCCGTCAGGATCTCCTCGCGCTTCTTCATCTTGGGGATGCCTCTGAGGAAGAGGCAGCAGTTGTCCACGCTGCAGCACACGCCCAACACCCACATGGCAGCTAACAACCGTCCATAACTCCAGCTGCAGGAGATCCAACACTCTCCCCGTCCTCCACCGGCCTAACACTCAGAAAAAAAAAAAAACTTTTTAATCACTTTAAAATCATGGCAGAAATTAAAGAAATAAAATCTTTTTAAAAAATACAACTAGTAAAACAAAGAGCTAATTCTTTGAAAGATCAACAAAATTGACAAACTCTTAGCCAAACTAACCAAAAGAAGAAGATCCCAATTAATAAAATTAGAGATGACAAAGGAGAGATTACAACAGATACCAATGAAATTCAGAAAACCAGTAAAACATACCTTAAAAACCTATACCCCTCTCTCTGCCCATAATATACATAGTACCTTCTACTGCTGTGAGAGTTAACTGGTAGAGATGAAACTGGGAGGTCACTACCAGCTCAATTTCCCCTCATTTGTTCTATGACTCAAGTATGTGATGTCTTCAGCAATAGCATCTTACTGTCAAATTCTGTGAGGCAACCAAGTGCACAAGGAAGCTGTGTTGTTGGGACACCACAGGGTAATTGCACATATGAACCCAAAACATTTGCGGCAGCATACACAAGACTTGTGAAAATACAAGCCAGACAAAATCCCAGCATGGATGGGGAGGATGGCAAGAAGCCCTAGCCCTAGAGGAGGAGCCACTGGCAATTGATAGTTTCTGGGAGGGGAAGAGTGAGTTTTTCCTTGCTTATGTGTTACCTGGTAAGTTGGCCAGACTCCAACGGGTAGAACCACACTCAAGACCATTTAGAAAAAGATTAGACTTGATAGGCCTTTTGAAAACAAGACAAATAATAATAGAGTTCATGAAGTTGGGGAGAGTAGTGAAGTGAGGTGGGGAGAGGAGGAAGGGGTCTGAACATAATCAAAATAAATTATATGAAATTCCCAAATCAATAAAAATATTTAAGAACCAAGCCAGGTGTGGTGGTGCACACCTTTGATCTCAGCACTCAGGAGGCAGATGCAGGGAAATCTCTGTGACTTCAAGTCCAGTCTGGTCTACATAGTGAGTTCCAGGCAAGCTGGGGCTACAGGGAGACCCTGTCTCAAAAAAGACCAGAAAGAAATGTAAGAACCTATACTACACTAAATTGAAGAAGTTAAAAGAAATGAATGAATTTCTAGATGCATATGCCAGACCAAAATTAAACCAAGATGAAATAAATAATTTAAACATATCAGACCAAAATTAAACCAAGATTAAATAAATAATTTAAACATATCCACAACAAGCAATGAAATTCAAGCAGTAATAAAGTCTTCCACCAAAAAAAGCCTCAGAATGGATGGAGTCACTGTAGAATTATACCAAACTTTCAAAGAAGAACTGGTACCAATACTACTCAAATTATTCCATATAATAGAAAAGGAAGGAAGGCTTCCAAGCTCTTTTTATGAAGCCAGTATTACCCTTATTCCAAAACAAAATAAAGACAAAAACTACCTGGAAATAGCTCTAATCAAGGAAATTAAAGCCCTCTATAATGAAATTTTTCAGACACTGAATAAAGCAATTGAAGAAGACTCTGGAAGATAGAAAAATCCCAGGCTAATAAATTGGAAGAATTAAGCTTGTGAAGATGGCCATATAACCAGAAGCAAGCTACACATTCAGTACAATCCCTATTACAATCCCAAGGACATCCTTCATACACATAGAACAACAATCCACAAATGTATACAGAGGCATAAAAAAAAAAAAAAAAAAGAAGCAATCCTGAGCAAAAGGAATATTGAAGGAGATGTCACTGTAGCTGGTTTAAAATTCCAATGCATGGGGCTGGAGAGATGGCCTAGCTGTTGGGAGCACCGACTGCTCTTGCAGAGGACCTGGGTTCGATCTCCAGCACCCACATGACGGCTGAGAACCATCTGTAACTCCAATTCCAGGAGAGCTCCAGTTCCAGGGGAATCCGAGACCCTCTTCCAACCTCCGCGGCATTGCGTGACACGAGAGCACAAACCTACACGCAGACAGTCCATTCATACAAATAAATGAATAAATAAATAAATAAATAAATAAATAAATAAATAAATAATAAATAATAAATAAAATTAAAAAATAAATTAAAATAAAATTCCAATGCTACAGAGTTATAGTAAACAACACAGTATTGACATGGAAGCAGATACCTAGATCAGTAGAATCGAACTGAGGCCCCAGATCTCAATCAACACAACTACAGTTGCCTTGCTTTGTTTTGTTTTGTTTTGTTTGGTTTGGTTTGGTTTGGTTTGGTTTGGTTTGGTCTGGTCTGGTTTTGAGAAAGGGTCTCCTTATTATAGCCCCAGCTGACCTGGAACTTGCTATGTAGACCAGGCTGCCCTCAATCTCACAGATATCAGCCTGCCTCTGCTGGGACTAAAGGCATTGTACCACCACACCACATAGAATAGCTGATTTTTTAAACATTTTATTTATTTTTGTGTGTATGAGTATATAGCTTGCATGTAGGTAGATGTACCCATGTCGTGCACTGCCTATGGAGGTCAGAAGAGACCATTCTTAACTGCTGAACTAGCTTTCCAGGCCCCAGTTAGCTGATTTTTTAGAAAGATGCCAAAAATATACATTGGCAAAAGACAGCATATTTAACAGAAAATGCTAAGAAACAGCATACAGGGCTGGAGAGATAGCCTAGCGGTTAAGAGCACTGACTGCTCTTGCAAAGGACCTGGGTTCAATCCCCAGCACCCACGTGGTGGCTGAGAACCGTCTGTAACTCCAATTCCAGGAGAACTCCAGTTCCAGGGGATCCAACACCCTCTTCTGACCTCCGTGGCATTGCACGACATGTGTGCACAAACCTACATGCAGATAGTACATTCAAACACATACAAAAATAAATAAAATTTAAAAAAAAGAAGAAACAGCATACAGATGCCAACCCAGGTTACTATACCCAGCAAAAATATCGATTCTAGTTGAAGGAAAGAGAAAAATCTTCCATGACATAAACAAGATGAAAGAATACATGTTTGGAAAACCAACCCTTCAGAGAATGCTTGAAACAATTCAAAGGACAGAGGAGAGGAGCAACTACCCCCAGGCACCTTGAAAGAAAAAATTTTAATAAAAACAGAAATGCAGAGGTAGAAACCTACACAAAAAATGCAAACGTATAATAAGATGAAAGGAAGCAACATATACCTCTCAATTATAACCTTAAATATCAATGGGCTAAACTCCCCAATCAAAAGACATAGACTGGGAGAATGGATTAGGAAACAGAACCCATCAATATGCTGTCTACAAGAAACCCATCTCACCCTTAAGGATAGGCATCAACTTAAAGTGAAAGGATGGAAAATATATTCCAAGCAAATGGTACTAAAAAGAAAGCAGGAGTTGCTATCCTAATATCAGACAAAATAGACTTCAAAGTAGAAGCAATTAGAAGAGACAAGGAGAGCCATTATATCCTTATCAAAGGGAAAATTAGCCATGAAGACTTCACAATCATGAATATATATGCACCAAACTCTGGTGCACCAACCTTTGTAAATACAACTCTGCAGGACCTCAAGGCACAGATTAACTCCAACACACTCATAGTAGGGGACTTCAATATCCCACTAAGTCCTTTGGACAGATCAACTGGACAAAGAATAAACAGAGAGACATCTGAACCGAACAATACAATAAAAGAAATGGACCTCACAGACATCTTCCAAGTAGTCCACCCAAGCACCAGAGAATATACTTTCTACTCAGCACCCCACGGAACATTCTCCAAAATTGAGCACATACTTGGACACAGAAAAAAAACCTCAATAAATACAAAAAAATTGAAATAACTTCATGCATTCTATCAGGCCATAGTGCAATAAAGCTCAATATCAACACCAGGATAAGCCCTACTACCTATATGAACACATGGAGACTAAACAACACACTCCCGAATAATGAATGGGTCAAGGAGGAAATAAAGAAAGAAATAGGGGTGCGAGCTGTTGAAAGACGGTATGGGTTCGGTTGCTCGACCTGGTTTGGCGGTCCTGGCGCTACCCCATGGCTGACCTGGAGGAGTTCTGGGCTTCGCCCCCACATCCACCTCCTTCTTCTCCGTCTTCTGGCACCTTGGCATCTTCGCTCAGCGTTCCAGTGAGCTTGGGCTGGCAGGTTCCGAGCCGGGACCGCACCCCCACCACCACCACCACTGTGGACCCGCTGGAGCAAATGGAGCTGCAGATTGGAGACGCAGCATTTTCATTAACTAAACTTCTTGAAGCTACATCTGCAGTGTCAGCTGAGGTGGAAGAGCTCGCTGTGAAATGTACAGAAAATGCACGCTTCCTTGAAACCTGGAGGGACCTCTTGAAAGAAGGCTATGAGTCTTTGAAACCTGACAACTGATTTGGCTCAATGACTCTCACAGAAGATATTTGCACATGGACCACATTTATGGGATGACCTCTTTCCTGACATATATACTCAGAATGAAATTTTTTTGGTTATTTTGACTTTTATGAAATCGAAATACTAAAAATTTGTGTGTGTGTGTGTGTGTGTGTGAGAGAGAGAGAGAGAGAGAGAGAGAGAGATGTGATATGACAGTATTTACCTTTAAATACTTTCTGTGGATAGAGAAAATGTGGTACATCTACACAATGGAGTTCTATGCAGAGGTAAAGAAAGATGACATCATGAAATTTGTAGGTTAATAGATGGAACTGGAAGAAATTATCTTAAGTGAAGTAACACAGTCCCAGAAAAACAAACGATGAATAGTATTCCTCATCTGTGGATGCTAGTGCCAATAACCCAGTTGTAAATATTCCTTGTGGGGAGTGATGCATATTGGAAAGAACAACAACAAAAACAACAGAAAAGACTGCAACAAAAAATTGACTGAAACGGTGAATCTGGTGGGGTGGGAGGGTTGGGAGGGGGGCACGGGTCTACATTAATGTGTAGTTGATTGATGTGAGTTTAACAGGTATCCAAATTTGCCCAAACTTTGTCTACATATTATATGGTATTCTACGTCTTAGTAAAAGTGTCTATATTAAACAACATTGGTTAAAAGGTTTTAATAAAAACATTTAAGCTAATTGGAAATATAAATTGTAATCCACATCTGCTTCATTTATAATTTGTATAACAACAACTTTGGGGTTAATGGATACAAATAGTCTCTACAATGTTTGTGTTGTACAGTATCAACTTGTAACATTTTCTTCTACCTGTAGGATAATTTAGCTAAAGGAATTAAGTTGGCTTCCCAAATTAACAGCATACAGTCAATGATAAACAGCTTAATGCAGAAAAGTTGGCCCAGCTAAACATTAAAAGGAAGAAAAGCCTCAGACTGCTACAGACATCAAACATCTCTGTGGATCCTAATTGTAACAACTATTTATAATGTGCCCTAATGAACTTTACTTTTCAGGTGCCCCAAAGTTTTAATATGAGAGACTTCCTTACCTCTTTTTCATAGAACAAAGAAAAACATGATGGTAATGAAGTCATTCCCTAACTGTAAATTAGAGCTGACTATTTTAGAGGTAATATCTTATAAAAGCGATATAGTTGCCTTCTTTAATTGACTCATAGACATAGGAACTGTGAAAGGATAATTCCCTATTTCAGAACCAAATATAATACTAAAATCCATATAAGCTGGATAATTAAGCAAAATATATTAATACAGGAGAGTTCTGTTATCAGAAATGGATTATTCAGCCAAGGAGATGTTGGCTAGTGGATACAAGCACCCCCCAAAAATAAAGGCTTTTAGCCAGCAAACTGGGATACCTGCAAGAAGAGAGGCAATAAGGCCCTACTGTCTAAGACCTGGTGTAAGCATGGGAAAGGTATATGGAGACCACACTTGCAAATATCCAGTTGGCCTCTGGAATGTCAGAGAGTGTTACCAAAGGCCACTAAATCAATAAAGCAAATATCAGTCTCCTTGAGTCAAGCAAGACTCCTCTGTCAGCATCAGCTACACCTCACCTGCCTGGAAATACTGTGCAGCAGTGGCACCCAAATGTCTGTATATCCCAAATCTAATTGGCTATTAGCTCTCCCCTTGGAGGAATAATTCATGGCTGATTCCATAAGCTTAAGTCCTCTAGTGGTAAGGAGCTGTTACAAGCCACAGTAAGACCTTGTCAGCCTTTGCAGAAAAGCTATAGTCCATGGATTAGCATACCATCCAAACATCTGTGTCTATACCAACATAATCTACCATAATTAGTACTGTTTAAATGCCTTTAGAATTTTATTCATTTATTTATCTATTTATTTATTTATGTATGTGAATGTACTGTCTGCGTAGGTTTGTGCACCCGTGTCGTGCAATGCTGCGGAGGTCAGAAGAGGGTGTCGGATTCCCCTGGAACTGGAGTTCTCATGGAATTGGAGTTACAGACGGTTCTCAGCCACAATGTGGGTGCTGGTGATCGAACCCGGGTCCTCTGCAAGAGCCGTTGGCACTCAACCACTAGACCATCTATCTCTCCGGCCCCCTAAATGCCTGTATTTCTAATTGCTTGTGCTTCATCAGTAAGAACAAAAGGTTATTCCTGGATAAACTGCCAACCCATGAAAGGAAACAGCCTGAAATGATCAGAGTCCAAAACGACATCTCCAGAAAACGTAGACTGCTTTGCTTCTTGCCCACCTGTGTCCCTTTTCTAAAGCCTAGGGAACAATCTGCAGAAGAGGGGGCATTGTAGAATGTAAGGGCTGCAATTGGGGTGAATTGTGAAACTACAGAAATATAGACTGGACTCTTATTTGATCAACATGATAGTACATATAGGCTCCTCCAGCTGGACAATGGGAGCCTTAGGCTGTATAAGTTTGGGCATAGTTACTTGCAAATTGGTTTTGCATGAAGGATGCTTGTATTCATTACTTATTGCCTTTTATTTAAAATAAATAAATAAATAAATAAATAAATAAATGCCAAAAATATACATTGGCAAAAGAAAGAATCTTTAACAGAGAGTGCTAAGAAACAGCATACAGAAAAATGCAAGAAAAAGATCCTTATCTCTCACTCTTGGAAAAGCTCAACTCCAAATATATCGAGGACCTCAACATAAAACCTGCTATCCTGAGCCTGATAGAGGAAAAAAAAATATGGAAGGTACTCCAACTTCTAAGCACAGGTAAGGACTTTCTGAATAAGATGCTGGTAGCACAGGGAATAAGATCAACAAAAGATCAATAGATCTCATGAGAATACAAAAAGGAAGTGGTGGAGTACACTAATGGACAGCCTGCAGAAAGGGACAAAATCTTTGCCAGTTATTCACCTGACAGATAATTGTGTAGAGTATACAAAGAACTCAAAGAAAAACTGAACATAAATAAACAACCCAATTTTTTTTATTTTTTGGTCTTTTCAAGGCAGGATCTCCCTGTAGTCCCAGCTGTCCTGGAACTCACTCTGTAGACCAGGCTGGCCTTGAAATCACAAAGATCCACCTGCTTCTGCCTCCCAAGTGCTAGGATTAAAGGCGTGTGCCACCACGCCCAGCAAACAACCCAACTTTTTTAAAATGGACTGTGGAACTTAATATAAAATTCCTAGAAGATGGATGAGAAAAATATGGTAATAGACATAATGGAATATTACTCAGCTGTGAAGAAATGAAATAATAAAGTTTGCAGGTAAGTGGATAGAACCGAGGGGAAAAAATCATTCCGAGTGAGGTAACTCAGGCCCAAAAAGACAAAAGCTGCATGCTCTCTCTCTCATCCATAAATCTTAGCTTCAAATCTTTTGTTTCAGGTGTTTAACTTGGAACAAAAGAAGAAGCCGGAAATCCCCGGGGTGGAGAGGTGCACAGGCCATCAGAGGTGAGGCTAACACAAAGGAAAGGTGTATGGAAAGCCACATGGAGACCTATTTCATAACCCAATTAGACATATATAATTGGGGGATAGTAGAATATATATGAAATGAAAGAAAGGAGAGTATATTGGGAGCTAAAAATTTAAGTGGGGTCAGAGCAAAGGACCCGCCTCCAGGATGGATCAGAAAGAGAGAGAAAAAAAAGAATCAATAGAACAAATATCTATCTACATACATACATACGTATGTGTATGTATGTATGTATGTATGTATGTATGTATGTATAAAAAGAGATCTGTGTCCTGGGTTACCTCCAGAGAGATCTCATTGTTGGAGTAGTCTATGGGACTGATAGTGTTTGGTAGGGATTTCTTACTTGCTTTTCCTATGTCGTTGATTTTTCTGTGCACTTTTGGCATGTGGATTTGATTCCTTTTGTTTGTACTCTGTTGTGAAGTTCAAATGTGGGTTAACCAAAACTAAGAATGTATGAAAAATCTTTATGGAAACCCACTAATTTCAAAAGAAAACTTTTTTTAAAAAAGTGTTTAGCAAATTGACTGGGTGTTCCCTCTGTGGGCTTCTCCCCCCAACGAGCTATATATTTAAGATAATGTCTGAAAGCCTCTAATTTGTAATTGTTAGCCACCATGATATTCCAGGTTTTAAAATGGAGTTTTTGCCACCTGGGAAAGCAGAATCTAAATACGATCCACATCATCTGAACTAATTCAAAGCTCATGCTGCACTTGACCTGGTGGATGAAAACATATGGCTTTCCAACAGCATGTACTTGGAAACTGTGGACAAATTCAATGAGTGGTTTGTATCAGCATTTGTCACTGCAGGAAATATGAGATTTATTATGCTCTGTCATGTGAGTATGAGATTTATTATGCTCTGTCATGTGAGTATGAGATTTATTATGCTCCATCACGTGAGTATGAAATTTATTATGCTCCATCATGTGAGTATGAGATTCATTATGCTCCATCATGTGAGTATGAGATTTATTATGCTCCATCATGTGAGTATGAGATTTATTATGCTCCATCATGTGAGTATGAGATTTATTATGCCCCATCATTGAGTATGAGATTTATTATGCTCCATCATGTGAGGCAAGAAGATGGAATAAAGAACTTCTTTTGGTCTTTTTGAGACAGGGTATCCCTGCAGTCTCAGCTTGTCCTGGAAATCTCTATGTAGACCAGGCTGGCCTTGAATTCACAGAGATCCACCTGCCTTTGCCTCCTGAGCGCTGGGATTAAAGGTGTGCGCCACCACACCCAGCTAAGAACTTCTTTACTGATGTCTATGATTTGTATATAAAGTTTGCAATGAGTCCATTTTATGAACCCAATCCTCCTAACTGATCTGGTACATTTAACATAAAAGTTCAGTTTCTTGGGAAGAAACACCTTTTAAGCTAAATAAAAAAAAATCTGAAATAAACAGTAACACCACCATGGGGTAAACTCAGGAATGATTATAAATAGCTTGATGAAATAGTTGAATTTTTTATTTTTTATGTGTATGAATGTACTGTCCGCATGTAGATTGGTGAACCAGTGTTGTGCAATGCCGCAGAGGTCAGAAGAGGGAGTCGGATTCCCCTGGAACTGGAATTAAAGATGGTTCTTAGCCGCCATGTGCCTGCTGGGAATCGAACCTGGGTCCTCTGAAAGAGCAGTCAGCGCTCTTAACTGCTGAGCCATCTCTCCAGCCCCAATAGTTGAAAAACTTTAACTTGAAATGGTACATTGATTTCATGTTGCTTATCTGTCATCAATATTTGCTTGTGAACAGTATTGTTTATAAAGAGCTCTTTAATGTTTTTATTTTAAAACTTAAGAATAAACTCTTGACATTCCTAATTATTGAGATCACTGGATCCAACATAACCATTGAAAAGCAAATGTCGGCCATAACGCGCCAGGCCAGTAGGATCGAAAGGTTATTCCTGGACAAACTGTCAGCCCATGAAAGGAAACAGCCAGAATTGACCAGAGTCCAAGTCAACAGCTCCAGAGAGAGTGGACTGTTTTACCTCTCATCCACCTGTGCCCCTTTTCTAAGCCTAGGGAACAACCTGCGGAAGAGGGGGCGTGGTAGAATGTAAGGGCTGCGATTGGGGTGAATGGTGAAACTACAGCAATGTAGTCTGGACACTCATTTGATCAACTTGATTGAACAAACAACCTGTCACCCCCCACTGGATGGTGGGGCTGTAGGTGTTTGGGCACAACAGCCTGCAGATAGGTTTTGCATGAAGGATGCTTGTACTCATGGATTATCACTTATAGCTAAAAATGAAAAAAAAAAAAAACTGAGAGAAAGATGCAGGACAGTTATGGCAGAATGCATGATCTGGGATGGGGTGGGGTGGGGGGGGGAGGGAAAGGGAAATAAGCCTGAACTGAATTGGAAAAATTTATGAAATGCACAAAGCATCAATAAAAACTAATTTAAAAAAAAAAAAAAAAAAAGTAAAGTACCAAATCATTAACTCGAATGGGTGGGGTGGGGTGGGGACATGGAAAAAGGAATTTGTCTCTAATTGGACTGAGAATGATGTTTGAAATACACAAAACATAAATAAAAATATTTTATTTTAAAAAAGAAAAAAAAAAAAAGAAAAGCAAATGTCATAGTGAAGATTTGGTAGGCAGATATAAAATAAAAAATTTTGCAGGCACAAATGAAATTGATAGCATATAATTAGATGTGTGCATTTAAAGATGTTATAAAAAATGTCTAATATACTGCAGTACCTAATAACCTGAAGCAGGAAGCATTTGCATTGCTAAAGTATTGCTTGGCTGCCTATGTCAGAGGCCGAGAATAGTGATCCTGCAAAATGGACCAAAATTGCCCATGATGAAATGGTGAAAGGTATTGTTTCTCTCTTCATACTCATTTTTTTTCTCTTAGAAAACTAAAAGTTTAATAAACTAATTAATACCTGTACTCGTAAAATGTTATAATGCAACTTAAGAACTATTATTAAATAAAAGCCTGGATTACACACAAAAAATTGTTTGAAGATGGTAACCATCCCTCTATGCTACTGCAAGGGACCATGTGCATGGCTCCCCTTGAACCCTAAACCCCAACCCACAGATAGGCAGCAGCATAGCCCCACCCCAAGCTCAGCCAGTGACCTCTCCCTTTGTGCCCAAACCAGAATCAGGTACATGACTATGTGGTAACCACAAACCTCCACACACAGGTAGGTATGCAGCCATAGAGCCATGTCCCAGTCAAGACAGTAACCCATCGCTCCACACTGCCCTCTGGACTGTGTGCATGGCCCCTGAGAATCACAGACTCTGACCCTCAAGAGGGTAGACAGCCCCAGAACCCCAACCTGAGCCCAGACAGGGACCCTTCCCTCTGTGCCTCAGCAGGACCCCGCACATAGTCCCCCAAGATTACTCCAACCCCAAGAAAGCACCCCCAGAGCCCTTCCCCTTACTAGACAGGCACTACCAGGCTTGTCTCCCCCACCACCCCGCCCACCACACTGCTCAAAGACTACAGGCATCCTGTGACCTCGCCTCTACATAGACACATTCTTTTTTTTTTCCTTAGCCACGAGCTGCCATGTGGGTGCTGGGAATCAAACCCGGGTCTTCTGCAAGAGCAGTCGGTGCTCTTAACCACTGAGCCATCTCTCCAGCCCCGAGACTTTCAACCTGGCCTCTACCCCACTGCCTCCACCTGAGGTCAACAGTGACATACTCCCATAACCCCTAGGAAGTACAGCTCACTTCCACTGTAACCTTGGCTTCTGACATGCAAACACCCAGTATAGAACCATGTGGGCCTTCTACAGGCTTCTGAAGCTCAGCAGTGACAATCTTCTAACTCTGTTAAAGGTTTATTCCTTGACTCAGAAGTGCACATACACCCAGCTATGATAGAAACATATCTGACACCCTATTCACACATCAGCACAAAGTTACCCCAAGATGGAACACCAAGCACCTTTTAGCATGTCCACAACCTGACAAGTTGAGATAATAGCAAACAAAGATCCAAACTCAACAAAAGTGAGACAAGATACATATATCAAAAACACCACCAGTCACCTAACTCCAGACGCCTCGATCCTGTCACAAAAACATAAACAACATGAATGCCCAACACAATATGTCTCTTCCAGAAATTAGTACACCCACCATGTCTCATGAAGAGAAACTTAGTTGAGTTGTAAGACAATAATTTCAAAACAGTGAATATAACTATATTCAAGAAACTAAAGACATACACACATACACACACACACACATGCACACATGCACACACACTCACACACACACACACACACAAGAATGAAGACCATGCAAATACAAGCAAATAGCTGAACAAAACAAAGAAAACAAGCCGGGTGTGGTGGCAAATGTCTTTAGGCCCAGCACTCAGGAGGCAGAGGCAGGCAAATCTCTGTGAGTTCAAAACCAGCCTGGTCTGCATAGTGAGTTCCAGGCTGGGGCTACAGGGAGACCCTGTCTCAAAAAAAAAAAAAAATGTCAGAAAAGAAATAAAGAAATAAAACAATCCATAGGGGAGAACTTACTACTGTTATTCTACTAAATGGATACAGTATTAAACTGACTCCTAAAGATTTATCATTAGATTATTGCAGAGATTAATGCATCTCTGAACTCTCATCAGAGAAGCTTCTACACATGACCCATGCTGGTCAACATGTAGATAGTAGAAGTACTCAGCCCTAAATAAAATATTGGGGCTGGAGAGATGGCCTAGCAGTTAAGAGTGCCGACTGCTCTTGCAGAGGACCAGGGTTCTATCCCCAGCACCCACATGGTGGCTGAGAACTGTCTTTAACTCCAGTTCCAAGGGAATTGGACACCCTCTTCTGACCTCCGCAGCATTGCACGACACGGGTGCACAAACCTACATGCAGACAGTACACTCATACACATAAAGAAAAAATAAAAATATCTATATCACAGCCTTCTCCAAAGGCTCAGGCAGCATCATGAATAAGTACATAGAAAGATTGTAAGCGAGCATCCAGTGAATGAATACTTTCCAGGGTGTTTTCTAAACACAACAGGGCAGTTGCACATGGGAACCTACAGTGCTTGTGACAGCAAACAAGGGTCTGAGCAAGCCCAAGTCAGCCAAAACCCTTCCATGGGGAAAAGAGATGGACACAAGAGGAACTATTGGCAGTTAATAGTTGCTGGAAGAGAGAGTCATTTTTCTTTAAGGGTATAATGCCAGATAAGGATGTAACTCGCCAGGGGACGAACCTACACAAAAGTGGATTTAGGGAATACAAATTTGACTCAATAGATCTTTAATTTTTTTTTTTTTGGTCTCTTCAACACAGGGTCTCCCTGTAGACCCAGCTGTCATGGAACTAACTCTGTAGACCAGGCTGGCCTTGAACTCACAAAGATCTGCCTGCCTCTGCCTCCCGAATGCTAGGATTAAAGGTGTGCGCCATCACACCCAGCAATAGGTCTTTAAAAATAGAGAAAAAGAGCCGGGCATGGTGGCACACGCCTTTAATCCTAGCACTTGGGAGGCAGAGGCAGGCAGATCTTTGTGAATTCAAGGCCAGCCTGGTCTACAGAGTGAGTTCCAGGACAGCTCGGGCTACAGGGAGACCCTGTCTCAAAAAGACCAAAAAAAAAAAAAAAAAAAAAAAAATAGAGAAAAAGAACAGGAAATGGGGGGGGACAACAAGATGTGGATGGATCTGAGAGGAGGTGGGGGAGATAAGTTGAATATGATGCCAAAATACACTGTATGAAGTTCTCAAAGAATCTATAAAATTGGAGATCTCCCAAGACCAGCTGAAGCACAGGTACCCGGGCAGTACATGTGTCGTCTGTGTGTCGTCGAGTCCCATCCCCCCCTACCCCCGCCAACTGGGATTACGAAGGCATCTGAAGGAGACAAGCAAAGCAAGCCTTCAACATGGTGAAGAGGCATTTGGGACTCACATTAGAATACAGGCAAGAAGAAGCCCATATGCCAGGAACATGAAGAAGAGACAACACGGGAAAGGGGCAGGATAATCCTGCACCAAGCTCCACCAACCCTGTGGAAGAGTCCTACAGTGGGATCCCCCTGGGGATGATCCAGGACATAGAAAACAGAAACACAATTGGAAACAATACTTAAAGAACTACAAGATTAGTAAAGAGCAAATCAAATAATTAAGAAAAGAGAATGAAGAACTAAGAAGGACCTAGAGAGAGAGAATGACAAACTCCGGAGGAAGTAGAACACTGAAAAGACCCATGCTGAAAAAGATAAGGAAACAACCAGCGAAGCAAAGAGCCAACAGGAAGAGATTGAGAAGCTCCAAAAGGAAGTAGAAATACTAAAGAAATCAGAAGAGGAAATAAAACGGAAATCAAACATTTATCCAATCAAGAGGAAAGGAATGGAAAAAGCCTCAGAAGCAGAATGGAGGAAGCAGAAGAAAAAAATAATCAGACCGGAGATAAGCAGAACAAACTAAAAACCCAAGTAAAGATTATGAAAATTTTTAAATAGCAAAAGTGGAAGGACCAGAATGTGGGACAAATGAAAAGACCAAACCTCTGCATCATAGGAAACGAGGAAGAGAAGAATCTCAGAGAATGTGTATGATCAGATCTTCACACAGAATAATAGATGAAAACTTCCCCAAACTAAATAAGACAACAATACAATAAAAGAAGCACATAGAACTCAAACAGAAAAGATCAGAAAAGAAACTCTTCACGCCACATATCATATCTAAAAATGCAGACACCAAACAAAACAAAATCCGTGAAAGCCACAAGAGAAAACAAGTACCATAACGTGAAACCTACAGACATTACAACTGGACTTCTCCAATGCAAACCATGAAAGCAAGAAGAACATGGAGAAAAATATCCCACTGTTAAGAGGACAATAGACGCATCCCAGTTACTGAAACCCAGCAAAAAATGGCGATTTAGTTGAAGGAGAGAAAAAAATACTTCCTGACACAAAACAAAGATGAAAGAATTCATGTTCCGAAAACCAGCCCTTTCAAAGAATACTTGAAGGCAATTCAAAGGACAGAAGAAAGGAGCAACCATCCTCAGTCCCTAGAAAGAGAAATCAATAAAAGCATAACTGCAGAAGTAAAACCTAAACCCACAACCGAAAATGGACAATAGGCAAAGGAAGCAACACAAACCTATCAGTCAATAACCTTAACTATTAATGGACTAAATTTCTCCCAACCAAAAGACACGAGCTGAAATATGGGATGTATAAGAAACAAAAAAGAATTTCTGATATGCTGTCTACAAGAAACACTCTTACCTTCAAGGAGGGCAACCTTAAAGTGAAAGGAGGGAAAAAAATATTTCCAAGCAAATGGTACCAAAAAGAAGCAAGTGTTGCTATTTAATACGGACAAAATAGACGTCAAAGTAAAGAATCAGAAGAGACAAGAAGGCCATTACATTTTTATCAAAGGAACAAAAAGAGTCAAAAAAAATCAAAGAATAAGGCCCCAAACTCTGGTACACAAACCACTTTATAAAGACAATTCTTCAGGACAACAAGTCCACACACTCACCTAGTACACTCATAGTAAGGGAACTTCAATACCCACTAGTCCTTGGTCAGGTCAACAGGACAAAGAATAAACAGAGAGACATCTGAACTGAAACAATATGATACACCAATGGACTCATAGATCTCTACCAAAAATTCCACCCTAATATCAGAGAATAACACTTTCTACTCAGCAACCCATGAAACATTCTCCAAAATCAACCACATACGTTGACAGAAGAAACCTCCACAAAAATCAAAAAGATTTGAAATAATTTCATGCATTCTATCAGACCACAGTGTAAAAAAGCTCAACATCAACAAAGATAAACCCTACTGCCTACAAGAACACATGGAGACTAAACAACAGACCGCGTGAATAATGAATGGGTCAAGAAGAAGATAAAGAAAGATATAGGGCTGGAGAGATGGTGTGGTTAAAAGCACCAACTGCCTTATGCAGAGGACCGCGGGTTCAACCCAGCACCCACATGGTGGAGACAACTAGTCTTGTAACTCCAATTCCAGAGAACCCAGTCCAGGGGAATCCGACACCCTCTTGACCTCATGCACATTGCACAAACAAGGGTGCACAGACCTACATGCAAGCAGTACATTCATACACACAAATAATATAAAATAAAATTAAAAAAAAAAAGAAAGAAAAGCATTCCTGGAACTGAATGACAATGACAATACAAAACAATAAAACCTATGAGATACCTTAAAAGCAGTCCTAAAAGTGAATATCTAAGCACGGCAGCTAAAAGCACTTGAGGAGGCAACACAGATGAACCCTAAATGCAACAGACAGGAAGAAAAACAAAAATCAAGCAGAAATCAATGAATAGAAAGCAAAGAAACAATACAAAAAAATCAATGAATCCCAAAAGCTGGTTCTTTGAAAGAATAACAAGATAGACAGACTTCTAGCCCAGTTAACCAAGAGAAAGAGAGGAAAACTCCAAATCAATACAATCCGTGATGAAAAGGGAAATAATCACAACAACAAGGAAAAGATCCAGAAAATCATATGGACATACTTCAAAAACTATACTCTACCAAGTTTGAAAACATAAAAGAAATGGATGAATATCTGAAATGCGGGAATCACCAAAGCTCAACCAAGAAGAGATCCACGCTTAACCAGACCCATAATATGAAGAAATTGAAGATGGAAATAAGAAACCTCCAAACTAAAAAAAAAAAGCCCAGGCCCAAATGGTTTCACGGCAGAATTCTAATAAAACATTTCAAAAAGACCTACACCATATTACTGAAACTGTTTTAAAGGATACAAACACAGGGAGTCCCCAAATCCTTCTATGAAGCCAGCATCAATCTATACCAAAACCAGCAAAATACAACTTAAAGGAGAATTATAGCCCATCTCTTAATGAACACAGATGCCAAAATTCTAAACAAGAGAATGGCAAATCGCATACAGACCCACATCAAGAAGATCATCCATCATGACCAAGTTGGATTCATACCAGAGATGCAGGGATGGTTTCAACATGTGAAAATCAATAAACATCATCAAGCACATAAATGGAATGAAAGACAAAAACCACACCATCATCCCAATTGATGTCAGAAAAGCCTTTGACAAAATCCAGCATCCCTTCATGCTTAAAGTCCTAGAGCGAATTGGAGGGACTTTCTTCCTCAATGTAATCAAAACATATACAAGAAACCCATAGGCAATACATCCTAAATGGGAAATAACAGAAATTCCCTTGTTAAAGGTCAGAACTCGGCAAGGCTGCCCCCTGTCACCACTACTCCTCTTCAATATGATGCTTGAAACACTGCTAGAGGCAATAAGGCAAGAAAAGGAAATTAAAGGAGTACTAATTGGAAAAGAGGAAGTCAAGCTACCCTATTTGCTGATGATATAATGACATGATTGTTTACTTAAGGGATGCTTAAAAACCCCCAGAAAACTCCTAGAAAACAGTAACAGCTTCAGCAATGTGGCAGGATACAAAATTAACCTAAAAAATCAATG
Source organism: Rhizomys pruinosus (assembly GCA_009823505.1). Taxonomy (NCBI): domain Eukaryota; kingdom Metazoa; phylum Chordata; class Mammalia; order Rodentia; family Spalacidae; genus Rhizomys; species Rhizomys pruinosus. The sequence continues at coordinate 109,359 of VZQC01004415.1, forward strand.
GCCTTATACCAACAACAAGCAACTGAGAAAGAATTCAAGGAGACCTCCCACTCCACAAGCCTCAAAAACAAAAATACCTAGAACAAACCAACCAAGACACCAAGATCTCTACAACAAAAATTTTAACCATTAAAGAAAGAAATTGGGGCTGGAGAGATGGCCTAGCGGTTAAGAGCACCGACTGCTCTTGCAGAGGACCTGAGTTCCCCAGCACAATCTAGAACTCAGTTCCAGGGGAATCCGACGCCCTCTTCTGACCTCCGCGACATTGCACGACACGGGTGCACAAACTTGCATGCAGACAGTACATTCATACACATACAGAAATAAAATTAATAAAAATATTTTTTAAAAAAAAGAAAGAAATTGAAGAAGACACAGAAGATGGAAAAACCTCTCATGCTCATGATGGGTAAAATAACGTGGTAAAAATGTCCATTTCTACCGAAACCTTTTATAGATTTAACACAATCCAAATCAAAATCCCAAGAGTTCTTCACAGGCTTGGAAGAAAAAAAGTCCTTAAATTCATTGGAAAAACAAAAGACCCCCAAATAGACCAAACAACCTGACTGAAAAGAGCTACACAAGGAGGATCTCTACACCAGACTTCAAAAACTATACTAAAGGGCTATAGTCAAAAAACACGCCTGGGTACTGGCACAAAAAAGAACAGACCTGTTGACCAATGGAACAAAACCGAAGATCCAAACCTGAGCACATACAATTTCAGCCACCTCATATTTGACAAGGGGGCCAAGAAGCACAATGGAGAAAAATACAGCATCTTCAGCAGGTGTTTGGCAAAACTGGATCACACCTGTAGAAGAATGAAATTTAAACCCCTACCTTCACCTCTGCATAAAATCATCCTGATTATCAAAACTCATGACCCCAAATTCTGAAGGCAATAGAAGAAAAAGTTGGTAGCAGACTCCAAGGCATAGGCGTAGCGAAAAGACTTCCTAAATCAGACAGCAACTTGGCTAGAATAAGGCAACAATTGACAAATGGACCCATTAAACTCAAAAGCTTCTGTACTCAAAGAAAACAATCAAGAAGTGGAAGAGAAATCCCTCAGAGTGGGAGGAAAACCTTCACCTCAGAAACACCTGACAAAGCATTGATTTCAAGAATGTATATAACTACTCAAAAAACAAAGAAGAAAGGAAAACAAATGACCACTCAAAAGATGGAGCCAAGAGCTGAACAGAGACCTTCAACAATGAGGAATGTAGGATGGCGGAAACACCTTAAGAAGGGTTCACACATTACTAATCATTAAGGAAATGCAAATGCAAAAACCACTTTAAGATATCTCTTACTCCAATAAGACTGGCTAGGATCAAGAAAACAAATGAACCAAATGCTGGAGAGGTTGTGGATAAAGGAGAACACACAACCACTGCTGGTAGGAATGTAAACTCATGTCATGCCACTAGGGAAGCAGTGTGGAGAAACCCTTGGAAGACTTGGAATGAACTTGCCACCAGACCAGCCATACCACTCCTAGGCATGTACCCTCGAGACTCACCCACCACAGAGATATCAGTGGACAGCCATTTTATTTCAGCTCTCTTCATAATAGCAAGGAGCTGGAACCAACCCAAATTGCCCCTCAACTGCTGAGTGGATAGAGAAATGTGGTATATCTACAAATGGAATTCTATGCAGCAGGTAAAGAAAGATGACATCATGAGCTTTGTAGGAAAATGGCTGGAGCTAGAGGACATCATGCTGAGTGAAGTAACACAGTCCCGGAAAACAAAAAACTGACGAATGGTATCCCTCATCTGTGGATGCTAGTGTCCATTACCTAGTAGTAAGTATTTCTTGTGCATGGCCCTCGAGCTTTTGTCCAAGCAGTTGGGAGTGATGCATATTGGAAAACAACAATCAACAAACAGAAAGGCTACATCAAAGAACCTGACTCACTTAAATTCTTCGCAAAACAGTCAACTTCCAGAGGGAGAATATGGAGAAAAAGATAAAAGAGAGTGATAAAGCATGGTTGGCATAATGCATGAGCTCTGGTGGGGTGGTGGGCTAGGGTGTGGGACACAGGTCTATATTTGATAAATAATATATATATAATCGGGGGAGAAAGTTACAAATTAATTTTTTAAAGAAGAGTCAATAGAATTTCCCTGAATGAGTAGACAATACCACTCCAAGAAGAAAACTGCAGCACAAGGCATAGTGGTTAGAGAGGCTCCAGAAGTCTCCAAAACAGCACAGGCTATTGCAGCTCTTGTTCCCCATCAGACTTTATGGTAAGATCCTATTGCTGAGGACACTTAGGCTGCAGGAGATAGGAGAAATGAATCTCAAACCAGCTGGGAAACTCCCTGGTGGCTGGTTTTCATGGGGCCAGAAGGTTCTGTGAAGGTGGCTAGGGAAGATGAGACATCAGTGGTCTCACCCCACACTGCTAAGACTGCATTTGCCAGAGTAAGCTAGCTGTCATAATAAGCCACCCTTAAAGAGCAATCAATGCCAAGACAATCCGAGTGTACTTCTCATTTATGTTACTTCTATATACAAGAACTTTGCATTTTCAACATCTGCCCTCTAATAGCACTCTACAGCCTCAACATCTGGCCTGTAAAAGAACTTCACATCTTCAACATCTTAGCTCTAAAAGCACTTGCATTGTCATCTAATACATACTATCTGGCTCTCTAAAAATATCCACTTTGTAGAGATGAACTATTGATCTGCTCAAACGAGAAACAAACATTACCTATTCACCACACTCTTTGGCTTATCTCATTCCAGCAGCCTTCTAAGAGGAAAAAGCAGGTAATACATCTGAGGAACTACAGACATAGCAGTGACATATATAATATATATATATTATATATATATATATATATGCACAGCATGTTTATTTCAGCTCTCTTCATAAAGCAAGGAGCTGGAACCAACCCAAAGCCCCTTCACTGATGAGTGGATAGAGAAACTGTGGTACATCTACACAATGGAGTTCTATGCAGCATAAAGAAAGATGACATGAGCTTTGTAGGAAAATGGCTGGAGCTAGAGACATCATGCTGAGTGAAGTAGCACAGTCCCAGAAAAACAAATGACGAATGGTATCCCTCATCTGTGGATGTAGTCCAATACCTAGTAGTAAATATATATATAAATATATATATATATGTTTTTTGTTTTTTGAGACAGGATCTCCCTGTAGGCCCCAGCTGTCCTGGAACTCACTATGTAGGACCAGGCTGGCCTTGAACTCACAGAGATCTCCTACCTCTGCCTCCGGAGTGCTGGGATTAAAGGCGTGTGCCACCACACCCGGCATATTGTTTTTGTTTTGTTTTTGTTTTAAAAAAAGAAATCTTTAGTCAGGCATGGTGGCACACACCTTTCATCCCAGCAGAGGAAGGTGGATCTCTATGAGTTCAAGGCCAGGGTGGTCTACATGGTGAGTTCCAGGACAGCTGGGGCTATAGGAGACCTGGTCTTGAAAATTAATTAATTAATTAATTAATACCTTTTTATTTTATGTGTATGCATATATTGTGTTCATGTATGCAAGTGAACCCATGTCATGCAATGCCCATGGAGGTCAGAAGAGGGCATCTGTTCCCCTGAAACTGGAGTTTTGGACAGTTGGTAGCTGCCAATGTGGGTCCTGGGATTCCAACCCTGTCTGCAAGAACAGCCAGTGCTCTGAACCACTGGCCCATCTCTCCATCCCTGATACATATATATATATATATAGTATATTATATATATATATATAGATATATTTGTTTTTTAGTCACCTTCCATTAGCGAAATCCCCATCCTGTGACACACCCAACTTCAAGGGAGGCTGAGAAATACATTCTAAATGTACGCTCCTCTAAAGAGAGAAAAGATTCTGAAACAATGTTGCAGCCTTTCCTACATTCACCCTCTCCCACATAGTTCACTCTTCATTTGAACTTCATAAATGATTTGGTTACAATCTTCCTTTGTTGCTTCGAAAGTAGGCTTAATAATGCCTATTCAAAAATGCATGCCCACTCAGTACCTAAAAGAAATCTTATTTGGAAAGAGTGTCTTATCAGATGTAATTGATTAAGGCTCCCAAGATGAAATCATCCTGTGTTAAGGGTGGGTCCTTAATCTAGCACGTGATATCCTTATAAGTAAATAGAGAGAACTAGGCAAGGTTGTACACACCTAATCCCAGCACTTGAGAAGCTGAGGCAAGAGGTTCACAGATTCCAGGCCAGCATCAAATACATAGAGATCCTTTCTCTTTTGAGGAATAACAAGAGGATGAGGAGGAGGAGGAGGAAGAAGAAGATGGACGGGGAAGCTGGGAGAGAAAAGATACCTTGTGGAGATTGAGGTAGACTGGAATTAGGCCTCCCCAAGCTAGGAGCACCAGAAGCCATGTAAAACTCAAAAAAGCAGGGGAAAGTCCTCCCTAGAGCCTTCAGGATAGTAGTTCTGACCTCCAGCACTCTGAGTATAAAAGTCTGACTTCTTAGAGCATCAAGTTTGTGGTAGTTCATTTAGGTGACCCTGGAAAACCAACACAGCTTCACTCTCCCTGGCTTCCTGCCTGCCACCAGGCCTGGCTAATTTTACACAGTAAACAAGTCACACACAACCAGTGTTCAGTCCCTCATCATCTTTTTTACCTGTTACACTGCAAAAGCCTCTGATCCAAAGGTCCTTTCTCTGATTTGCTTCCCCATCCAATCCATTTCTACAAGACCCTGAGAGGACAAAGTCAGCTTGGTGAACCACCTACTTCGGAGGTCACTGTTGCCCACAGGAGAGAAAGAGGGCTGAGCTCCTCACTGCAGCCAGGCTCATCATTACCCTGCGCCCACAGTGACAGAGGCCAGATTTAAGTCCAAATCTGCCCAGCCTTCTATTTGTTCCTCGACATCTACGTGTGTCCTGATACTCATGAGATACCAGATGTCCTAGTTTGCTTTCTGTTGCTTAGATAAAATGTTGACCAAAACCAATTTGAGGAGGGAAGTTTTTATTTCACCTTATATTTCACAGTCTATCATCAAGGGAAGTCAGGCCAGGAACTCAAGACAGGAACCTGGAGGCAAGAGATGAACCAGAAACCATGGAGGAGTGCTGCTTGCTGGCTTACTCCCCAGGCTTGCTCAGCTTTATCTTAGACGTGTAAGATGGTAACAGCGAGGGAAGCTGGCTGTGGGGTATGTGACTTCTCTCTGCACCATCTTGGAAACTTCCGTAATTCTAAAATTAAAAGTTTATTTTTAAAAATATTCTGTTCCATGCCAAGTTGGTAAGGACAGAATTTCCACAAGGAGAGTTTCATTTCTTTGGCTTATGATTTTAACTACTGATTCGATTAAATTAAGGCTTTAACGAATTTGAGTAATTGAATTTTCTATGTATAACCTTGTTGAACATTTATTAAATCCATCCAAATTTTGGGGGGTTTCAGTTCTTGTAGATTTGTTCATGGAAAATCTCTTAAGAAGCAAAGAAACAGAGAAATCACATGATAGTTTAAAAATACATCCAGCCAGGGGAGTACTCAGTAACAGAGCACTTGCCTCGAGTGTGCGAGGTCTTATATTCCTTCCCCAGTAACACAAAGTAAAAATAAAATAAAATCTGTTCACAAATACTTTTAGACCATTAAGAAGTCAAGTCTGTTTCCTGTCTCCTTGACTACAGCATCACTCTAAGGAACTGAACACAACAGTGTCATGGTGACTTCTGAGGACACATTGAAATGCAACAGACACAAGGCATCTGTCTCCTTCCTTGCTCTCTTCCAGGAGTCACCTGCCCTCTCAGTTATCAGGCTGGGAGCACATGCAGCCACTCTTTGTAGAGTCCATGGGCTGTGGAGAGTCACCATCTTGGAAGCAGTGTCTAAAGTTCAGTCAAACCTTCAGATGTGAGCGACCCCAGCTAACAGAGTGACTACAGCCTCATGAGAAAGCCACAGCCAGACGCACCTGGAGAAGATGTTCCCAAATTCCCAACTTACAGAAACTGAATGAAAGCCCTGTATGGAGTAACTTGTAGTCCTTCAGTAGGTAGATCCTCAGTGCCCCAGCACCCCTACTTCCTCCACAACCCTTCGTCTCCACACAGAGAACCCTGTGGGCCATGAACCATTCTGTCAGTAATTGTGGTGTCGCCACCTGAGATGTGTGGCGGGGTCCACTTAATCCTGGGATGACCCATGTGGAAAATACGCGCAGGAAAGCACACCATGTGTATGCAAGTTGAGGTTCAAATGCAGAGAGAGATTTTATTCCAGCATGTCTGCTTAAATACCCATTACGACTCAATCCTCAGGGCCAAATGCTAAATCTCTACACTCCACCCCATGGGTGTGGCCAAGGGGGTACCATTGGCTTAGAAATGCTACCCTTCTTAACTAAGTTTTTCCACAAGTAATGTGGCTTCTTTTTGCTGATATAGTCACCACACACTTAGTGACTTAAAAAAACAGTTATTATCTTATAGTTCTGGAAATTAGGAATCCAAAATGGGTCTCTGGTACTGAAATCAAGATGCCAACTCAACTGTTTCCTTCTACAAGCTCCAGAAAATTATTTTCTTGACTTCCCCAGTTTCTAGAAGCTTCCTGTATTCCTTGGTTTGTGGCACCTTTGATCCACCAAGTCAGCAGTCACATCACTCCCACGTCAGTTATTGCTACAGGTCACCTCGCCTGCCTTCTTCTTCCATATTAAAGACCCTCAACTCTCCAGGTTTGTTTCCCATCTTAACAGCAGAAGATTAGCCATCTTCATTCTATCTGTAACCTTCCTTTCTCCTTCCTAATACTAATATTTCGCAGGTTGTGCAGTTAGAACGTGAACGTCTTTCTGGGCCCATACTCGGCCTGTCACAGTCAGTCCGATGAAGTCTGTGGACTCGGATTCATGCTAATGTACAAAACAATATATTTAAGACTGGAAAATAAACTACTTTTCCTGAATACAGTGAGTGAAATGTTTAAAACATATTTGGGATATAATGAAACATGATTCTCTGATAAAAGATTGTGAGCAAGATTGTCATGGTTAATCTCAGCTGTCAACTTGATGAGATCTGGAATCTGCCAAAAATGGTCATCTGAGCACATCTATGGGAAATGACCTAGATTAGGTTAATTGAGGTAGGAAGACTCCCCCACCCCACGGTGACACCACTCCCTGGGCTGAGATCCCACAGTGTGTAAGACGGAGAGAGCGAACTGAGCGCCAGCTTTCTTCTCTGTTTCTCTCTGGAGACGGTGTGACCCTGCTTTAAGGATCTGCTGTCTTGATTTCCCCACCAGGTTAGACTGTGGCCTTGAACCATGATCCAGAATAAACCCTTTCTCCCTTAAGCTGTTTTTTGTCACAGCAACAGAAAAACTAACTACGAGAACAATCTAACAGTCAATCTATTAACTTCCTTCATTTCAAAACAGAGATAAATATAAATGATATCTCAAAATTGTCTGAAGTCAGGCAATATTTAAAAATTCTAGTTTATATTGTGTCATAATTCCAGGTGCTACTGCGGTTTGTGACTCCAGGTACAACCATAGGAAAGGCTGACTTCCTCTTTGTGATTTCTCCATGCAAATTCATAGTAAGTTCATGATAATTCCCAAGATTAAATTTTGTTTGAAAATTCTGGGGGAATCAATACTTTGGGGCTGGAGAGATGGCTCAGCAGTTAAGAGCACTGGATGCTCTTCCAGAGGACCAGGGTTCAGTTCCCAGCATCCACAAGGTGACTAACAACCATCTGTAACTCCAGTTCTAGGGGATCCAACACCCTCTTCTGGCCTCCACAAGAACTGCACACACAGGTGCACTTACATACGTGGAGGCAAAACACTCATAAAATAAAAATAAATAAAATAAAGATAAATGAAATTATATCTGGCAGAGGCAGATGGATCTCTGTGAGTTTAAGACCAGCCTGGTCTACATAGGGAGTCCCAGGACAGCCAGAGCTACAGGGAGACCCTGTCTCAAAAAAGACAAAAAAGACAAAAAAAAAATTATATCTCAAAAAACAAAGAAAAAAGTAAATACTTAAAATTCAGCAAGTTACAATAGAACTCAAATAGACATAAAAACACGCCCAGTTCAATTATATTCAGATTATGTTAAGCACCATGTGTGCATAGAAAACACCATACACCCAACAGAAAGGTAGTGACAACATGGGAACGAAGGAAAAATTCCAGTAATGTGTAGAGGAAAATCTCCCCCCAGACTTCAAAGTGGACATACTTCTTTAATAAATCTAATGAAACGAAGCCAAGGTATAAAGTCCTAAGGGAGACAGAAATAGCAAACACAATATTGCCATCTAATGGTCACCACTGGTAAATCTACTCCTGTGCCTGCAGGAAGCTGCAGAACCCCAAAGTCATTAAGATAGTTATTAAACACTCAAACCCGCTAATACCAGTCCTCTATCTTCTAGCACCTCTCAGGCTTCATTATACTCAGTGGACACTCAGATAGGAAGATGCAGACTCCAGCTCAGCATGCCGGAGTGGGGCACAAGATCCTGCCTGCCAGCTCCCAGCTGCTGCTTCTGCTACTGATGATGATGATGATGATGATGATGATGATGAAAATGCTTATGCTGAAATGCCAGCAGAGAGGTTGACCCATCTGAACATTAAAGAAAGAGGAACCTCAGACTGCCTGAATCACAGACACTGAGCATTTCTCTCAATACTATTGGGGTTAACTGTTTATAATGGGCCCTAATGAAGTTTACCTTCCAGTTACTGAGAAACTTTCCTACCTCCCCCCCCTTTATAGGAAAAATAAAAACATGATGGTAATGAAACCACTCCCTAACTGTAAATTAGAGCCAACTTTTACAGTGGTAATTTCCTATAAAACAGGTATAACTACCCTTTTTTAATTGATTGATAGGCATAGGAACTGTGAAAGGATAATTCTCTATCTAGAGCCAAATTCAATAGTAAAGTGTTTGTAAGTTGTGTAATTAAGCAAAATATATTACTACAGGAAAGCTCTGACATCAGCAATGAATTATTCTGCCTAGGAGATGTTGGCTGGGGAATTCAAACCCACCCCCCCAAAATTATAAAGGCCTTTTGCCTATAAGTGGGATATATGCAAGGAGAAAGGCAGTAAGTCCCTGATGTCGAAGACCTGGTGTGAGCATGGAAAAATGTTATGAGACGTCACTTGCTAGTGTACAACTGGCCTCTGAAATGCCAGAGAGCATTACCAAAGGCCACTAAAGCAATATAGCAAAATATTGGTCTCCCTGAGACAAACAAGACTCCGCCGTCAATATCAGCTACACTTCAACAGCCCAGAGATACTGTGCAACAGTGGCAGCCAAGTGTCTATATATATCCCAAATTATATCCCAAATCTAATTGGCTATTAGCTCTCTCCTTGGAGGAACAACTCACAGTGGATGCTACAAGCTTATGTCTTCTAGCGGTTAGGAGATGTTATAAGCCACAATAAGAACTTCTCACCCTTTATAGAGAAACCACAGTTTGCAGATTAGCATACCATCCAAGCATCTGTGTCTATGCTCACAGCTTAGCTTGACATAATAAGTGGTACTGCTTAAATGCCTGTACATCCAATAGCTTGTGCTTTGTTAGTATGACTAAAAAGGTATCACTGGAAAAGCTGTTAACCCATGAAGGGAAACAACCTGAACAGACTAGAGTCCAAAATGACAACTCCAAAGAAATTAGACTGTTTTCTTCTCACCCACTTGTGCCCCTTTCCCAAAGCCCAGGGAACAAACTGAGAAAGAGGAAGCATGGTAGAATTTAAGGGCTGCAGAGAGATAGGGGTGAATCATGAGACTACAGGAATATAGTCTGGACTTCTAATTGATCAACATGCCTGTGCATACAAGCTTCTCCAACTGGACTATGGGAATCTTGGATTGTTCAAAATTTGGACATAGGGGCTGGAGAGATGGCCTAGTGGTTAAGAGCGCCGACCGCTCTTGCAGAGGACCCGGGTTCGATCCCCAGCACACACATGGCGGCCGAGAACCGTCCGAAACTCCAATTCCAGGAGAACTCCAGTTCCAGGGGAATCCGATGCCTTCTTCTGACCTCCGCAGCATTGCACGACATGGGTGCACAGACCTGCATGCAGACAGTACATTGATACACATACAAATAAATAAAATTAATAAAAAAAATTTTTTTTAATTTGGACATAGATACTTGCAAAATGTATCAATTACCTAATTATATGACAAACTGAGTAACATCAATGTTATCTGCAAACAACTGTGTCATTATACTGTAGAATCCCTTAAAAATAAACAAATAAAAAATGCTTATGCTGATGCTGATGCTGATGCTGATGTTGATGATGATGATGATGATGATGATGAAGTTGCTGCTGCTGCTACTGATGATGATGATGATGATGATGATGATGATGATGATGAAGACGCTGGTGCTGCTGCTGATGATGATGATGAAGTTGCTGCTGCTGTTCTGATGATGATGATGATGATGATGTTGATGATGATGATGATGATGAAGATGCTGGTGATGATGATGATGATGATGATGATGATGGACCATGGGTCCTTACTGCTTTGAATAGCAAAGCTGCAGTACACACAGTTTTGTCTGACCATCATTCCATTCCACTGGGGAGAACCCTGCTCTCAGCACACATTTCATGTGAGGCTGGACTACCTTCCTAGCAGGAATCCCTGACGAGCCATTGAGATGCCCTCCAAGGACATTGTCAGAACTATTCTGTATCTCCAACTGTGCGCTCACACTGAACAGGAGCTATGAGAGGCTGTCTTTTTTCCACTGCATTGGATGAACCTCAGGCTGGTGCCTCTGCAGAGGAAAACAAGCCAAACATGGTTAGAAAGAGACAGGATCTGGGGAAAGGCTTGGACCTAGCCACGCCTCCAGACTTCTCAACTATGGCCAATAAATGTTTGTTCTCCCTGAGCTAGTCTTAACAGGCCTCTTCGCCTGCAAAGGACATTCTTCTTTTTTAATTTATTACTGTTATTAAACTATTTCCATATATCATACATCATTTCTCAATCGAATTTAGAGTCGCTTCCCTTCCCATGCCCCCCACCCCACCTGAGTTCCTGCACTCTGCCGTATATGGACATTCTTCTTGATTCTACTCTGGATCCTAACGACAAATGAGACCAGCAGCTGGCTTCCCATTTTAGAGACCCGCCACCCTCTAAACTATTCTCAAGCCTCTTACATCAGAGCTCACAGCTTATATTACCAAGGCCTATCCTTGGGAACCTTTCACTGACAGCAATAATGAATCGCAGCTCGATAGATTTTTTTTTTTTTTTTTTTTTGGCCTTTCGAGACAGGGTCTCCCTATAGTCCCAGCTGTCCTGGAACTCACTCTGTAGACCAGGCTGGCCTTAAACTCACAAAGATCCACCTGCCTCTGCCTCCCAAGTGTTAGGATTAAAGGTGTGCACCACCACGCCCAGCCTGCAGCTCAATAGATTTTTAATTGCAAAGTCTTCTTCAGACACCTAGTACTAGACGGCTGGTTCAAAGCTCACCTTTGCCATTTCTTGCTTGTCAAATGTTGTGTTAATTATTTCACTTCTCTCCCACTGCCTCATCTGTAAACTGGGGATAATTCTATAAATCCTCAGTCAACATGGGGTTGTCATGAACTTTGGAAGATAACATACGTGTTCCATTCTTAGAAAAGAACCTAGCACATGGTCAGACCTGGCTGAGTTTCTGCTGCAGCTATTCCATCATCACTGTTATTATTTTATCAAAGAAGCCTTCAAAAGTAGGGATTTTTACTCTCATTCTCATGTTGTAGATGAGGAGGCTGATGACAATTATATGGCAATCTCCTTAGTGAACGTTGCTGAGGTGAGTTCAAGCCTCTGACTTGCATCTTAGCCATTTTCTTGCTAGGCCAATTTTAAAATTTAAGTCCTCTTTCTTGTTTTGAATGGGTCCCACAAAATTTCATGTATTGGAAACTAATCCACAAATACATATATTAATAGGATTAGGAAGTAGGGCCTTTGGGAAATAATTATGATTAGTTAAGTCATCAAAGTGGGGTCCCCATGATAACATTAGTGGTTTTATAGAAGAGAAAGAGAGATCTGAGCTGGCCCATGCTCAGTCTGCCCATGTGAGGATATAGCAAGCAGCCCTCCTGGGTCAGCACCACACTTTCAGACCTCCCAACCTCTAGAGCAATGAGTCAGAAAAATGCTTATTCTATATACATTTCCTGATCTCAGATATTTTGTTAACAACAAAAAATAGATGGTGAGTGCTCTCGTTAACTAAATTGCAATTTTCTTGGCTTTAAAGCAGGAATAAGCCTATTGATCCTCAGTCAACATGGGGGTGTCATGAAATTATGGGAGATAACATATATATTCCACTCTTAGAATTCTAATAAACAGGGGCTGGAGAGATAGCCTAGCGGTTAAGAGCACCGACGCTCTTGCAGAGGACCCGGGTTCGATCCCCAGCACCCACATGGCGGCTAAGAACCGTCTGTAACTCCAATTCCAGGAGAACTCCAGTTCCAGGGGAATCTGAGACCCTCTTCTGACCTCCGCGGCATTGCACGACACGGGTGCACAGACCTGCATGCAAACAATACATTCATACACATACAAAAATAAATAATAAAAAAAAATTAAAAAAAAAAGAATTCTAATAAACAATTTTTTAAATCCCTCTGCAAGTAGATTGGTAGCTCCAAGAAGTAAACAAGTACTCACTGACTGGTAATATTTAAGGGAATAGAAATGTGTTTACATTGATAGGTATATGATACTTTAAATATCAAGAGTAATGTACAAGTGCTGTGTTCACAGAACCCAATTCTTATCAAAAGTATTTTAATTTACTTTTTAGGTTAGCATGTAAAGCAATGGGTTTCATCACGGAATCCTCATGTGTCCTTCTGTGCTCTGATTTCTTCCTCTGCAGCACTGCCCACCCCATCCCTCTCCACCTCCAGCGTGTTCCCTTTCTTTCCTCAGTTTCCCTTCTACTTTATTATTACATATATGCCATTACTCCCTTAAAAATCTCTTCCTCCCATCTCAGGATCTACTTTCTGCTTTCATGACCTACAGTCACACATATGTAAACACACATATACATAAATATAATTTGAGTTTAAGTTCCACATACCAGAGAAAACATGCACAGTCTTTCTGAGTGTGGCTTAATCTAATCATTTCCAATTACATCCACTTGCCAAATGTCATGATTTCCTTTCTTTTCAACTGCATAAAATTCTACTGCATGTATGTATCACAGTTTCCATATCCATTCCTCTGCTGATGAACATCTCGTCCCATTCCCTCACTATTGTGAATACTGTAGCGGTGAACATGGATGTGAAGGTATCTCTGTGGTACCCTGACTTAGAGTCCTTCCGGCCTACGCCCAAGAATAGAATTGTTTAGTCATACCCTAGATCTATTTTCAGCTTTTCTAAGGAATCTCAGCAACAGATTGGCATAGTGGCTGCACCAGTTTATACTCATACCAGCAGTGGATGAGGTTTTCCCTTTCCCCACATCTTCAATACCATTTGTTGCCATTTTTTCTTGATTATAGTCATTCTGACTGAGGTAAGATGGAATCTCAAAGCCATTTTAATTTGCATTTCTCCAGTGCCTAAGATGTTAAACAGCTTTGTTACTGGTTATTTTATTTCTTTCTCTTTTTTTGAGACTTATCTATTCCATTTATTAGCTCATTTGTTGCTTGGATGGCTTGGGCTTTTTTGGGGGGGGTATTTTTAAGACAGGGTCTCCCTTTAGTCCCAGCTATCCTGGAGCTCACTCTGTAGACCAGGCTGGCCTTGAACTCACAAAGATCCGGCTGCCTCTGCCTCCCAAGTGCTAGGATTAAAGGCATGCACCACCATGCCTGGCAGCTTGGACTTTTTAATGTCTAACTTTTACAATTCTTTGTATATCCTGCATACTAAATTTTACAGTTCTTTGTGTATCCTGTCTATTAATCTCCTATTTGAAATGTAGTTGGTAAAAACTTTTTCTCCAATTCTGTAGTTATCATTTATGACTTTTTTTTTTCTTTTTTGATTCAGAAGCCTTTTAATTTCACATAATCCTGTTTGTCTATTCTTGGGTTTACATCCTATGCTAATACAGTCCTATTCAAAAAACCCTTGCTTATGTTTATATCTTGAAGTTTTCACCACTGTCTTCCTCCAGCAGTTTCAGAGTTTCAAGTGTTACAATTAAAATCTTTGACCAATTTTATTTTTTATTTTTTCACAGGGTGAGGGATATGGATTGAGTTTCATCATTCATATGTGGAAATCTATGTTTCCTAGCACCATTTGTTTAAAGAACTGTCTTATCCCCAATATATGTGTTTGGAATCTTTGTTGAAAGGTGCCTATCACTGTGGGTTTATTTCTGGGACCTATACTTTACATTCCATTGGCTTGTGGATCTGTGGTTGAGCCAGTGCCATAATGTCTTCACCACTAGGGCTCTGCAATGTAGTCTGGGGACAGATTCTGATCTCTCCAAAATTGCGCTCTCTGATAAGGATTGCTTTAGTTACTTGGAACATTTTATGTTTCCATATAGTTTCAAGATTGTTTTTTCTCTAGATCTGCAAAGAATGTCATTGTGATTTTAATGAGATTGCATGACTCTGTAGATCATTTTCAGTAATAGAGCCATTTTCACAGTAATAATTCTCCCAGTCCATGAACATGGAAGTCCTTTTCATCTTCTAGTATCTTCTTCAATTTCCTTCTTCAGTGTCTTAAAGTTTTCATATTAGAGGTCTTTCACCTTCTCGGTTAGCAATAAACCATTGCTATATTTTTTTAAGCTATTGTAAATGGGATTTTTTTCTCATGATTACATTCTCAGTGAGTTTGTTATTGGTATATGATGCAGCTAGTCATTGTTATATGTGATTTTGTATCCTGCTACTTAGCTGAAAATGTTTATCAGGTCTGAAGGTTTTGTGCTGGAGTCAGGAGAGTCCTTTGAGTATAAACCATGTCATCTAAACATGGATTATCTGACCCCTTTCCCTATTTATATCCTTTGTCTTTCTTACTGCTTGAGCCAAAACTTCAAGGACTATGTTGAATGAGTAGAGCTTGACTCATTCCTGATTTGGGAGGAAATGCTCCCTGCTTTTGCCCATTTAGTATAGCGTTGGCTACAGGTTTGTTGTACATAGCCTTTAAATCATGTTGGAGTACATTCCTTCTACTTCCAGTTTCCTCAGAGCTTTTTATCATGAAGATACACTGAAATATGTCAAAGGCATTTTCTGCATCAGTTGAAGTGATCATGTTTCCATCTTTAAGCTTATTTATGTGCTGAACTTTTTGTATCTATTTGCATATGTTGAACCACTCTGGAATCCCTGGAATGAAACCAACTTGGTGCTGGTGTGTGATATTCTTGATGTGTTCTTGAAGGCAAATTTGCAAGAATTTTATTAAGAATTTCTAAACCTATGTTTATTGGAAATAATAATCTATATATTTTTTCCTTTTTCATTCATGTGTGTGTGTGTATGTGTGTTCTTGTGCATGTGTGTGCGTGCACACGTTTGTATGCAGGTGCAAGTGCCCATGTATGAACATGCAGAGGGCAGAATTCCAAATTCAGGTGTCTTCTTCTATCGCCCTCCAATTTATTTTTGAGTCAAGGCTTTTCACTGATTGGCTACAGTGGTTGGCTAGCAAGCTCCCAGGGTCCCCCAAGAACTGGGGTTACAGGTATGTGCTGCCTCCAGTTTTTTACCAGCTGCGGAGGATCCAGACTTGGATCCTCAAGCTGGGACCGCAAGCACTTCAACCACTGAGTCGCTGCCCCAGCCCAGTCTTCAGTTTTCTTTCTTTGCTGTGTCTTTGTCTGGTTTGGGTATCAAGGTAATTCTGGGTTTGTAGAACGAATCTGACAGTGTATCTTCCATTTCTATTTTATGGAAGTGCGAGGACCATTGGCATCCGCTCTTCTTTAAAGGTTTAGTAGAATTTGTCAATGAATCTATCCAGTTCTTGCCTTTTCTTTATTGTGATATTTTTGTTACTGTTTTTATTTGGTGATAGTTATAAAAGTTATTTATCTCCCCAAAACAATAAGCCTTTGCTTTGAAGAAAATTAAAAAAAAAAAAAAAACTCTGGAAAGACTCTGAAAAGGATGCAAGACATGTATGGCAGAGTGCAGGAACTCAGGTGGGGTGGGGGGCATGGAAATGGAAGTGACTCTAAATTCGATTGAGAAATGATGTATGATGTATAGAAATAATTTAATAACAATAATATATTTTTAAAAAGAAAAAGTAAAAGTATATTTAAAAAAGAAAGCTATTTATGTCTTCTTGATTTAATTTTGCTGCATCAAAGGTCTTTAGGGCTAGCTACCTTTCCCCATACCCCCCCCTCTATCCTGCACCCCCAGCCCGGCCTGTTTAACACTTCATGTTTGATTGTTCCCTTTCCCCCTTCACACTACTTTTCTTCTCTCCCCCTTTCCTTGCATGCAATCCCTCTCCCTCTTGTGGCCCCTTACTACTTTCCTTCCTTCTGTGGGTGCTCCAGTTTAAACACATATATCTAAAGACTCAAACCTAGCATCTGTATATAAGAGAAAACACAATGTGTCTTTCAGGGTCTAGGTTACTTCACTCAACATGATTATTTCTAGCTCCATACATTTACCTGTCAATTTTTTTTAATTTTATTTATTTAATTTCTATGTGTATGAATGTCTGCATGCAGGTCTGTGCACCCATGTCGTGCAATGCCGCGGAGATCAGAAGACTGTGCCGGATTCCCCTGGAACTGGAGTTCTCCTGGAATTGGAGTTACAGACTTCTCAGCTGCCTTGTGGGTGCTGGGGATCGAACCCGGGTCCTCTGCAAGAGCAGTCGGGGCTCTTAACTGCTAGGCCATCTCTCCAGCCCCCTTTAACTTTTTTTTTTTTTTTCCTTTGTCTTTTAGAGACAGGATCTCCCTATAGCCCCAGCTGTCCCGGAACTCACTCTGTGGACCAGGCT
The DNA here is from genome assembly GCA_009823505.1 of Rhizomys pruinosus. Lineage (NCBI taxonomy): Eukaryota > Metazoa > Chordata > Mammalia > Rodentia > Spalacidae > Rhizomys > Rhizomys pruinosus. The sequence continues at coordinate 126,419 of VZQC01004415.1, forward strand.
GGCCTTGAACTCACAAAGATCCCCCTGCCTCTGCCTCCCAAGTGCTAGGGTTAAAGGCGTGCACCACCACGCCCGGCGCCCTTTAACTTTTTAAAAGGAATGATTTATTGAGCTTGTAGTACCAGAGGGATAAAAGTTCGTCAGAGTTCACCATGGCAGGGAGGCATGAGGCAGCCAGAGCACTCTCATCTTTGAGCAGCCACAGGAAACAGAGAGAAACTGGAAAAATGAGCCAGGCTATCCACTCCCACAGTGACGTGCTTCCTCCAGCCCCGTGGCACCTCCCACAGGTTCCATGACTCTCCCCAAACAGCACCCCCAACTGGGGACCAAGGTGTAGTCCAGCAACTAGAGCCTCTGTGAGACTTTCGAATTCAAATCTCCACACAGGAGTCTCTTGTTTCTGCTTCCCTTCTCCCTGAAGAAGCACTAGGATCACAAACGTGTGCTCCTGAGTCTGGCTTCGCGGGGGTTAGAGGATTCAAACATAGGTCAGTCCTCAAGTTTACAAGGTAGCTTAATTACTTTTTCTGTTGCTCTAATAAAATTCCATTACAAAAGGGAGAAAGGCTTTATTTTGGCTCATAGCTCCAAGTTATGGACTCCATAGTCCATCACTGTAACCTGAGAAAGTCACAGAAAAGAGTTTAAAGAGGCAGCTAGTGGACTATGGACTGTGCGTCTACAGTTAAGAGCACTCGGCTCACTTTCTCCTTTTTCTACAATCCAGGATCACATCCCAGGGCACTGTGCCACATATAGTAGCCAGGTCTTCCCCACATATGCCCAGAGGCCCATGTCCCAGGTGATTCTAGATCTCATACACATGGCTGTGATAAATACCATGACCAAAAGCAAACTTTTGAGGAAAGAGTTTATCTCATCTTACACCTCCAAGGCACAGTCCGTCTTTTATTTTATTTTATTTCATTTTATTGACTTTTTTTTTTAAGACAGGGTCTCCCTGTAGCCCCAGCAATCCTGGAACTCACTTGATCAGGCTTGTTTTGAACTCACAGAGATCCACCTACGTCTACCTCCCACGTGCTGGATTAAAGTTGTGTACCCAGCAGCCAGACATAATATTTTTTACATCTTGATTATGATATATCATAGAGTGGTTCGACTCTATGATATTCTACTCTATTTGATATTCTAAATGCCTCTTACATTTGATTGTCTATTTCTTTGTCTATATTTGGGGATTTTCTGCTATAATTCCTTAAATACATCTTTTGCCTTCTTTCCTGTGAATTTTGGATCATACCCAGAGTTGGATGTTGTGGTGATACCCTTTTTTTCCCTTACTGATATTCAATGCAGTGCTTCATCACCCTGTCCTCTCCTGTGGGTGATGTTTCTGTTTTGTATTTGATTCATTGAATTTTTCATTTCCAGCATTTCTAGTTGGTTTCCTTTTTATCCCAACTTCTCGGCTTTAATTTTCTTCCATGTTGCCTTTTCAAACCATATCGCTGACTTTTCTCCAGCACTTAGCTGACTTTTTCTTCTGCATGGCTGACTTCCTTTCTAGTGCCTGGATTCAATTCGTCTGCTTTTTTGTATCCTTTGCAGCCTATTGATTATTTTTGCCAGAAATTTTGTGAGATCTTCATCTGTATTTTACTTGTTTCAGGACTTTTTAGTTCAGTAGCTGAGGATCTAGGACCTTTGGAGGAGCAATGTTGCCTACTGTTGTTTTATGATGTGTACATGTGTTGCTTTGGATATATCCTCTGGATTTGGGAGAGGGAGCATCTTCTTATTGAGCAAAACACTCTCGAAGGCTCGATCCCCAGTACCATTCAGTGAGGAGAAAACAAACTTCTGTAGCAGCAGCAGCAGCATTAAACCAGACAAGATATAGAAATATACTTAAAACTAAGTACAGCTCACCCATGCATCACCAATGATCGTAGAACCATTTTCAGTTCTATGTAACTACACGGCTGTAAAATGTGCAGTGAAATTAAAAGTTATTTAGGGGAAGCATGGATAGAGAAACAAATTAGATAAAGGAAGTCAGCAAGGATAAGGAGAAGAGAAGCAAGGTTAAGAAGGAGAGTGAAGAGCTGTCAAAATAGGCATGTACCCTTAGGCTGGACTTGTGTCTGGAATTTGAAGCAAGATGTTTCCAAACACTCAACAGCTGACAAATGTGGGCTGCTGGGATTTCCTCACCTCCCTCATGCCACTGCTACCTAAAGACACCGCAGCTTGGAATGGGGTAAGGGACCCTTAAAGCCAAAGTCTCCACTTGTGAATCTTCATCTTACTCAGGTTTGTGCTAGTACAGTAGAATATCTGAGGCTGGGTAACAGTAACTGGTTGTGGTTTGAGTGTGAAATCCCCTCCACAGAATCTCGTGTTTAAGCACTTCTTTCCCAGATGATTGTGCTGTATCGGGAGGTTATGGCCTTCAGAACTGGTCTATGGGAGGAATGTGAAAGAGCCTGGAGACAGGGCTGGTGAAGCCCTGGAATGCTGTAAGCAGAGCTTAAGGGGCCATTCTGGCTGGGAGCTCAGAAGAGTAGACTGCTAATAGAATGTGAATAGTGGGGCTGGAGAGATGGCTCAGCAGTTAAGAGCACTGACTGCTCTTGCAGAGGACCCAGGATCGATTCCCAGCAGCCACATGGTCCATACCAGGGGATCTGGAGCCCCCTTCTGGCTTCCATGGGCATTGCATGACATGGAGTGCACTTACACCTATGCAGGCAATACATTCACACACACACATAAAATGAAAATAATAAACTATAATAACTAAAACATTTTTAAAGAAATATGAATAGTAAAGGCCTAACTCATTTATTCTCCACAGGGGATGAAGAACTGGCTACAAGCCATACATGTTACATTCTGGCAGAGTCAGACAGCATTCTGCCTACGTCCTGAACATGTGAGTGAGGCTGAGTTCAAAAGGAATAGACTAAGTTGCCTGCTTGAAGGAAATTTCAACATAACAGCATTCAGGTTATGGAATAGTAACTGCTCAGTGCTCTTACCCAGATGTATAGTCAAGGAGAGCAGAAAGATGTAAAAAAAAAAAAAAAAAAAAAGCAATTTGGTTCGGGAAAGGGATGTAAATGAATTTAAAGATGCATTCAAAAAGGCTGCAGACCAAACAACTATGATTATGGAATCAATTTGTGCAAATCAAAGGAAAGCTTTTAGGGCCAGGGAGATGGCTCAGTGCGGAAAGGTGCTTGCCACCAAGCCTAATAATCAGAGTTCAATCCCCAGAACCCACATGGTGGAAGAAGAGAACTGATTCACTGCAAGCTGTATTCTTGCCTCTAATGTGTGCTGTGGTGATACATATTCTCTCTCTCTCTCTCTCTCTCTCTCTCTCTCTCTCTCTCTCCCCCCCATGTGCTCAGCAAAATAAGAAAGGAAACCTCACACTTTGCAGTGGCACAATAAGAAAGGCAACCCTGAGGTCAAGAGTCCCTCCATCTAAAGCTCCAAGATATAAAAAAAAAAAAAAAAGTGAATTTGTTTAAAAAGAAAATACCTTGAAAAGTGCCTAAGAAGATATTCTCCAGAGTGCCTTTCTCATACAGGACTGCCCGGGGAAATATTTTTCCCAGTTCAAGTTTGGTTGTACAGCCATTGGAAAGCCACTACAGATACAGCCCATGGAGGCCAGGCTGTCTCTCTAGCTGCCAACAGAACTTGGTATCATTTATGTGGTGCTATGCTGCAACTGTGCAGAATATGGGTCATTAAGGCTGACTCCAAGGTCCCAGCAGAAAGCACATGAAGCCAGGCAAGGTGTAACAGTCCTAAGAGACCAGTTTGTGAATCCATTAATGGGAAGCCTGAGTTACAATGGAGACCCCACGGTGTTAAAGATGCCAGAAACATGGGACTTCTGCCAAAGAGAGATATAGGCACTGAGTGGAGTTGACTCAAGAGAAAGACCGTATACTACAGGCAGCAAGGCCACAGGAACAGACCAGGCCACTCAAACTCTTCAGAGTTCAGATGAGATCACCATGGGTCCAAGATGCTGGACATGGAGCTATATGATTTGGTTTTGGTTTTTGCTTTAGTCCAATCTTTCCTTATCATAGACTCCATTCCTCCCTTTGAGGAATAAATTTTCTGACACCTGAATCTGGTGGGAGACACAATTAAATCAGGCCCCAGCATGGGCACCTGCCCCATTGCTTTTCAGCTCCTGTCTTCCAGATAGAGACACCATCTTCCACTATTGTCATAAATCCTTTGTTTCCTTTTGTTGTCATCCCAGAAGCAGGTTATCAGAAAGGCAGAGCAACTACTTGGGCTTCACTAGGGAGCTCTCCCTCAAAAAAAGACAGAATTCAGGTTGGTCCTGAAGGAGGAGAGCGAGTTCCTTCACAGGGCTTTCTAAATCTTCTACCACCAACATGCAGTCTTATAATGTAATAAAATACATTTTATTTTAATTTATTTATTTTGTGATGGGGTGTGCATGCATACATGCAAAACACACCATAGTGCACATGTGAGGTCCGAGGACAACTACCAGTAGTCCTCTCTTTCCATGTTGTAGTGTTGGGTCCGAAAATTGCACAGAAAAGCTCTCAAGCCCAGGATTGAATCCTTGAAACAAAATTAATTTAATTTGCTGGTGCACCAGAACCCAATTGAAAAAGCTAGTGCAGGAGGGAGGCCAATTGGTGCACTAGGGATACACCCCACTCCACACAGGGAAGGGTGTAACCTGACCGTCTGTTACAGAGAGCTTTTAAGGACAAAAACCACACAAAAAAAAAACACAAACCAGGGGGAGCATTGGTGATTGTTAGTAAAACACAATTGCTAGGCTATAGAAACACAATGCAAGCAGTGGTAACCTTTAAGATGATTAGTTGTGTTTAGCATCATGAAGCCCTTTGAAGAGGAATGGGCTTCTTATGGGAGGGAAGCACTCCTTCAGGGCTGGAAAGTTCATCCTGACCTCAGGTAGCTGTGGGAACTAGGAACTCAGGGCTGGACTGTATTCTTGTGGTTAAGGTAGTCATGGTAACCAGGCTTGCTTTTACAGTTAACTCCTTCCTTCTAATTAGCTCTTTCTGACCTGGTCCTAACCGTAGCTTGCAGGGTTCAAACTCAGGTTTTACATCTTAGTGGAAAGCACCTTTAACTGCTGAGCCATATCGCCAGCCCATAAAATACATTTTAAATGCAAATAGTCATTCAATGAAAACACTGAAAAACATGTTGAAGCTAGAGAACAAGAAGTTGTGTACCTTGGTGCATGCCTGTAAGCCCAGTATTGGGGAGATTAAGGCAGAAAAATTAAGAGGTCTGGCAAGCCTAGGCTATATAGTGAGAGCCTGCAAGGAGAAGGTTGAAGAAGAGGAGAAGGAGGAGGAGGAAGGAGGAAAGGGAGGGGAAGGGGGAAGGGGAGGGGGAGGGGGAGGAGGAGGAGGAGGAAGAAGGAAGAGAATGACAAGGATGACCAGAAGAGGAAGGGAAGTTGAGTGTCTCAGTCCTGCCAAGATCCATGGTGTTTAGAATATTCTTTTCCGTGCATGTTTCCTACAGCCTAGTATTTTGTATATACTTTCCTAATATTAGTATTTTGAATGCTGTCACTAAACTTAATCAATTCTGAATTGTCTATTGTGGTTTCTCTGGTCTACATATCTTTTGGTTTTATGGGCTGATTTCCTCCCTCTAATATGGCTAACATAGAACAACTCTGAGAACCTGTTAGAATATTGTCGAAGGTCTTCATTTCTTTTTTATTAATTTCTTTAAATATCTCAATGAGCCAAAACTCAGGAAGCTATGGTGAGTATGAGTTGTCCTCATCATTTAGCAAATATGTTTGGTGTGTATTTGGGCCAAGCCCTAGGGACAAAATGATAAACTGAAACATACACTTCCAATTAACAAAATCAAGCAGTACAAGTGGGGGTGGGGGTCAACTACAAGTAATTCTGAAGAAAAGCTTAATTTAATCTGTATTCCACAAGATGAAAAATGTGTGAACTATACTTCAGCTACATTCTGATGCACTTAGTAGAAATTCTTGATCTTGTGGCAGGTAGAAAAGCAGAAACTTCTCTCAGGGTCCTCATGAAGAGTTCTTTCTTCCTGCATATGTACTATGATGGCAGACATTGAGAATATTAGGACTAGGCCAGAAAGAGTTAAGCAACTCTCTAGTTGAAGCAGGTCTGGTTCCCATAGTTACTCCCTCTCACCTTGAGTTATTAGTTCCCAGAACTACCTGAGGTCAGGATGAACTTTCCCAGTCCTGAATGAGTGCTTCCTACCCCCTAAGAAGCCCATTCCTCCCCAAGGGACTTCATGCTGCTAAACACAACCAATCAGCTTAAAGGTCACCACAGCTTGCATTGTGTTTCTATAGCCTTGCAATTGTGGATGTATGATGTCACCAAATTCCTCTAGTTTGTGCCTTTGTCTTTAAAAGTTCTCTGTAACAGACAGGGTGGCACTCATCCCTGCCTGGAATGGGTTGCATCCCTGACACATCAACAATTGGCTCCCTTGATGTGTCAGTTTTCTTAATTGGGTTCTGGTGCACTAGCAAATTAAATAAATTTCATATCAATCTGTGGCCCCTCATTGGTTAATCTTGTGAGTGTGGCAGTTTGAGTCCAACAAGAACAGCCTAGACCTTATACCTTTCCTTTCTCAAAACGTGTGCTATTTTGAATTTGTAAACTTTTCTGGCCTTAAACCTACTATATAGACCAGTTCTCCTGGATCTCAAAGAAATCTGCATGTCTCTATATCTGGAGTCCTGGGAGAAATGAATCAGTGACTTTCAAGGATATGTCCATAGACTTCTCCCAAAAGAAGTCAGAGGGATTTGTACAAGGATGTGATGTTGGAGAACTACAACCATGTGGTATCTATAGGTCTTGCAAGGTGTAAGCCTGTTCTGGTCTTCTGTCTGGAGCAAAGCAAAAAGCCCTGTAATGTGAAGAGATGGGAGACTGTAGCCAACCAAGTGGAACAGTTATTTTAAATATCTCATTATAAATTATAAACTTTGAGATGTCCTTGCAAGTCTTGGGGAATGACTATACCCAAACAGCAACAGAAAATACTTAATGAAGATACCATTATGGAACTACAAACCTTGAACAAGAATGCACCAGAAACCAAAATCATGGGATGTAATATAAATCTCTCTGTAATAACTTTAAATATCAATGGACTGAGTTCTCCAATTAAGAGGTACAAACTAGTAGAATGGATTCAGAAACAAAACCCATCTTTTTGTTGTCTGCAAGAAATCCATCTCACCTTCAAAGACAGGCACTATCTTAAGGTGAAAGGATAGAAAAAAAATATTTCAAGCAAACAGCCCTAAGAAGCAAGTAGGAGTTGCTATTCTAATATCAAGATAAAATGGACTTCAAAATAAAACTGATCAGAAGAGATGAAAAGAGTCATTTCACTCTTATTAAAAGAACAATTAACCAAGAAGATAGTATAATCATGAATTTATAACCACCAAACTCTGGTGTGCCGAACTTCATAAACACAATTTCATAGGACTTTAAGGCAGAGACTGACTCCAATACACTAGTAGCAGGGGACTTCAACACCCCACTGTGTCCATTAGATAGGTCAACTGGGCAAACAATAAACAGACATTTGAACTCAACAATACCATACACCAAATGGACCTAACAAACATCTACTGAATATTTCACCCAAATACCCATGGAACCTTCTCCAAAACTGACCACATACTAAGACATAGAACAAATCTAAGAAAAAATTGAAATTGCATGCATTCTATCAGACATTAATGCAATAAAGCTTAACATCAACACCAAAAAAGCCCTAGTAGCCAGGCATGGTGGTACACGCCTTTAATCCCAGCACTAGGGAGGCAGAGGCAGATGGATCACTGTGAGTTCAAGGTCAACCTTGTCTACATAGTGAGTTCCAGGACAGCTGGGGCTATAGGGAGATCCTATCTCAAAAATACAAAAAAAAAAAAAAAAAGCCCTAGTAAATACAGGAACTCATGGAGATTAAACAACACACTCCTGAATGATGAATGGGTCAAGGGAGAAATTAATAAAGAAATAAAAGTATTCCTGCATTTTTTTCATTTAATGTCAGCTTTGAAAATTTTTGTGCCCTCTGATTGCATGTGATTTTTCATTGCTGTCATTTCTGCCAAAATGACAGTCAGAGTATGTGAAGAATGACATGGACTATTTACAGTACATGTAATACTCTATTCTCTTGCAACCTTTGAATGTATTAAATACATGTGGCTTTCACATGCCAGAAAGAAAGAAAGAAAGAAAGAAAGAAAGAAAGAAAGAAAGAAAGAAAGAAAGAAAGAAAGAAAGAAAGAAAGAAAGAAAGAAAGAAAGAAAGAAAGTTTCCGCTGCCTTTCAGGAGCTTAGAATCTAGTGAACATGAACCCACTTGACTCTCAAAAGGGCTCCTTTCCTTGATCAGGTCATCGGTCTGTGTTAAACATCCCACTAGTTTTCCAAAAACAAAGTTTTCCTATTACAGTAAAGAAAGGGTAGGAAAGGGGTTAGGAGAAGAAGAGAAACTGTTTTGCATTTTATCTTCCTAACTACTGGTTCAATGTCTCCTTGACATATGCTTCACAAAGTCCATGAGAACAGATACCATATTCTTAGTTACAATTTTATCTCCATGCAGCTGGAGAGATAACTCAGCAGTTAAGAGCACTTGCTGTTCTTACAAAGGACCTGGGTTTGGTTCCCAGTACCCACATGGTGGCTAATAACTGTCAACAACAGTTCCAGAAGATGTGACGCCCTCTTCTGACCTCTGCAGCATTGCACAACACAGGTGCACAAAATACATGCAGACAGTATATTCATACACATAAAAAGTAAATTAATTAAAGCCATGCGTGGCAGTGCACACCTTTAATCCTGGCACTCGGGAGGCAGAGGCAGGTGATCTTTGTAAGTTCAAGGCCAGCCTGGTCTACAGAGTGAGTTCCAGGACAGCTGGAGCTACAGGGAGACCCTGTCTCGAAAAGACAAAAAAAATAAAAAGTAAAAAATAAATTAATTAGCCAGGTATGGTGGTGTATGCCTTTAATCCTAGCACTTGGGAGGCAGAGGCAGCGGATCTTTGTGAGTTCAAGGCCAGCCTGGTCTACAGAGTGAGTCCCAAGACAGTTGGGGCTACAGGGAGACCCTGCTTCGAAAGGACAAAAAAATAATTAATTAATTAATTAATTAAAATAATAATTTATCTCTAATACCTAGTTCAGTATCTGGCACTTAGAAGGCATTCAAGAAATATTTATTGACTAGCCATTTGCAAATGGCTGAATGAATGATCAGATGATAAAGTACCTGAGTGGCCTAGTATGGAGATGGGTTAATGGCTGGGTGCAAAAGTAGGTAAGACAATGGATGGTAGTGTGGTTTGTGACTAGTCCCCACAGGTTCATGTGTTTAAACTCTTGGCCCCCATCTGGTGGATGGGGAAAGTTGTAGAACATTTGGAATATGGGACTACCTGCTGGATAGCTTTAGTGTCAACTTAGACACACCTGGGGTGAGGGAGCCTCAATTGGGTAACTGCCTCCATTGGACAGGCCTATGGCTATGTCTGTGGGGTATTTTCTTGATTGTTGAGTAATGTGGGAGAGCCCAGCCCACTGTGGACAGTGCCACCCCTGGGCAGGTTGTTATGTATTGTATAAGAACACAAGCTGAGCATGGGCTATACTTCAGCTCCTGCCTGCAGGTTCCTGCCCTGAGTTTTTAACTTGGGGTCCCTAAGTGTGACCTGGAAAACGTGAGCCAAATAAATCCTTTCCTCCCTAAGTTAGTTTTGGTTAGAGTGTTTTGTCACAACAATTAAAAAGAAACTAGAGGGGCTGGAGAGATGGCCTAGTGGTTAAGAGCGCAGACCGCTCTTGCAGAGGACCTGGGTTCGATCCCCAGCACCCACATGGCGGCAGAGAGCCATCTGAAACTCCAATTCCAGGAGAACTCCAGTTCCAGGGGAGTCCGACGCCCTCTTCTGACCTCCGCGGCGGGCGTTGCACGTCACGGGTGCACAGACTTGCATGCAGACAATACGTTCATACACATACGGAAATAAATAAAAGTAAAAAAAGAAACTAGAACAGTTACTACGAGTGGATCTCGAGGACTATGCCTACTTCTTGTTCCAATCTGCATTCTCTGCTTCCTGGTTGCAGCACGTGAACAAGCAAATGGAACAGAAAGTTCCCACCACCAAGAACTTTGCCACCACGATGAACTGAAATCCCTCTGAAACAAGCAGTGTGCTTTTACAAATGGATATTACAAAGTCCAAAGGAACAGAGACCTGAAGCTCCTTTCCCACTGAGAACAACAGCATAAATGAGTGTCTCTTTCTCTCCACTTTTCACCAGTTGTGGCAAAGTGCACAAATAAGCACTGCCACCCATAAGCAGACCCTGTATTACTGAAACTCCTTCCCTGGGAGAGATGTAAACAATCTCCACCCCTCCTCCCAAGATCCCAATGATAAACCAAGGCACAGTTCCACCAAAGTTCACCCTAGGAACCAGTGAGTTTCCTGGGCTTACTTACAGAGCAATGGGTGAGGGGTTACTTACAGGAGTATGGGTGCTTCCACCCCCAGATGGTACCAGAAAGGATGAAGGCTTCCCCCATAACCACATAAACAGAACCCCCTCCTAAGTCTTCCACAACCTATATACTCTATGCTTTCCCTGAGGCCTCATGCATTGAGGGCTGAATTGCCCACCATGGGTTGGGAATTATGGCAGGATGTCAGGTGAAGGTTCCATGACCATCTGTGGTGGTTTGAAGGAGAGTGTCCCCCATAGGCTTTAAGTATTCAGACATTTTGCCTCCAGTTGGTGGCACTGTTCTGGGAGGTCTTAGAAGTGGCCATGCTGAAAGAAGTACATCATTGGGGATGGGCTTACTGAGTTCAACAAGCCTTGCAGTCTCCAGTCTCTCTCTCTTTCAGATTCTGGTGCTAATTGGAGATGTGAACCTTGGATTTCTACTCCAGCCCCGCCCACCATATCTCCCACTACAGTGGACTCTAATTCCCAGGAACCGTCAATCATAAGCTTAAACTCTTCCTTTTATAAGTTCCCTTGCTCATGGTGGTTTTATCACAGCAACAGAAAAGTGACTAATACACCATCCTTGTCCCTCCTTCAATGAAAGGCAGTCAACGATTAACAAGCCCAGCCGTGATGATCTTTTGCAAGTAAGCACAGCTGAACTCAGGAAGACAGCATCTGTCTGGCTTGGGAACAGTCCCAGAAAACACTCTGAGACCATGATTCAAATATAAGTGTCATATTTTGGTGGTGATCTGTATTAGTCACTTTTCTTTTGCTGTGATAAAACAACCATGACCAAGGGAACTTATAAAAGGAAGAGTTTATTTGAGCTTACGATTGACAGTTCCAGAGAATTAGTGTCCATTGTGGTGGGGAGGCATGGTGGCCAGGGCTGGGGCAGAAAGCCAAGATTCACATCTCCAATGAGCACTGGAAGCCAAGAGATCACTAAGCCCACCCCCAGTGACATACTTCCTCCAGCGTTGGCCATACCTTCTAAGACCTCCCAAAACAGTGCAACTGAGGACAAAATGTCTGAATACTTAAAGCCTATGGGGGGAACACTCATTAAAACCACCACATTCCATTCCCTGGCTCCCATAGGCTCTTGATCATACAAAATGCAAAATGCATTTAGTCCAACCTTAAAAGTCCCCATAGTCTTTACCAGTCTCAATACTATTCAAAAGTCTATAGTCCAAAGTCTCTTCTGAGACACAGGCCAGTCTCTTAACTGTAAGCTCCTGTAAAATCAAAAGACAAATTACATACTCCCAACATACAGTGGAACTGAATACACATTCCCATTCCAAAAAGGAGGAATAGAGGCATAGTGAGGAAATACTGGACCAAACAAGACCGAAAACCAGCAGGGCAAACACCAAGTCGAGTAGCTCCATGTGTGAATTCTGGGACTTGACTTCCAAAGGGCTTAGATGGCTCAGCTCTTCCAGCCTTGCTTGCAACATACATCTCTTCCTTAGGCTGATACCACTCCTTATATGCAGGTCTTCTTGGCAAATATCTCACAGCTCTGGCATCTCAAATGTCTTCTTGGGGTCTCCACTGCCAACCAGGCTTCAAATTCATGGCTTCATGCAATGGCCTATCAGGGCCTTCTTTATTCAGGGACACCCTGCTGCACTTTGCCTGGCCTCTGTGGCTCTCTGAAACCTAGAAGGAAGAACTGATGACCCCTTCACTCCTGCATCCTTCATGCCTTTAAAGCCAGCACCACGTGAATGAAACTGCTGAGTCTGGCTGCAAGTTTGGGATGAACCCTGACCTATTTCAATCACATTTGCAACTTTTCTCTGTCCTGGACTTGTTGGAGCAGAAAACCCTTTCATTATTTTCCTTTCAAAAATTGGAGGCTTAGCTGGGTGTGGCCTTGCCCTGAAGGTACTGTTTCTCTTGTTTACTTGCAAATCTCAAGGCCTCTCCTTAATCACTTTAATCTCACTTTTTCCATTGTTTACTTGTAAAAAGCTAGGCCTCTCCTCAATCACTTTAATCTCATTATCAAAGGGAGCCTCTCCTTCACATGCCTTGGCCCCACCTTTATTCATCCTAGTGCACTTTTCAGATCCAAACTGTACATTCTGCATTTCTTTCTGCCCCATCTGCTCTTTTTTCACTGTAGATGTGTATAATATTCACCATTAATAGCCACACCACCATTTCTACATTAGGCTGTCTTGAAATATCCTCCACCAAAGACATTAGCCCATTGCTTTTCAACTTAGCATCAGGCAAGCATTTGGGCCATGAGCAAGCTGCAGCCAGACTCCTTGCCAAAATATACCAGTTGCTGCCTAAGTCTTTATTTTCCTCTGGAGCTACATTTTGTGCAGCAATGCTTTCTTCCAGGCTTCTACTAGAATGGTCTGTTAAGCTCTACTTACAGTAGTAAACAGCTTTTCTAGCCCAAAGTTCCAAAGGCTTCCACATTTCTCCAAACACCTACATGGTCAGGTTCTTCACAGCCAACAGCCCACTCTCTGGTACCAAATACTGTATTAGTCAATTTTCTGTTGCTGTGATAAAACCACCATGACCAAGGGAACTTATAAAAGGAAGAGTTTATTTGAGCTTACGATTGAGGTTCCAGGGAATTAGAGTCCATTGTGGCAGGGAGGCATGGTGGCTGGGGCTGGAGCAGAAAGCTGAGGTTCACATCTCCAATGAGCAATGGAAACTGAGAAAAAGAGAGAGAGAGAGAGAGAGAGAGAGAGAGAGAGAGAGAGAGACTGGAGACTGTCAAGGCTTGTTAAACTCACTAAGCCCACCCCTAGTGATGTACTTCCTCCAGCATGGCTACTCTTTTTTTTTTTTTTTTTCTTTTTTTGTTATTTGTTTTTTTTTTTTATTAATTTTTAAATTTATTTATTGTATGTGTATGAATGTACTGTCTGCATGCAAGTCTGTGCACCCGTGTCGTGCAACGCCGCGGAGGTCAGAAGAGGGTCTTGGATTCCCCTGGAACTGGAGTTCTCCTGGAATTGGAGTTTTAGACGGTTCTCGGCCGCCATGTGGGTGCTGGGGATCGAACCCGGGTCCTCTGTAAGAGCGGTCGGCACTCTTAACCGCTAGGCCATCTCTCCAGCCCTGGCCATACCTTCTAAGACTTCCCAAAACAGTGCCACCAACTGGAGACAAAATGTCTGAACACTTAAAGCCTATGGGAGACATGCTCATTCAGGCCACCACATGATCCTAGCTGGGGAAATAAGATCACAAAAGGGGAAGTGGGTGGTGGGTTTGTAAGCAGGATGCTGCCAAAGGCACCTCAGGTCCAATCTCTGAGAACCCTGGGGGATTGCTTGGAGTCTCAGAGTTGTTCTGCCAGAGGACAAGGAGGCTGGAGCATTCTCTTGGACTGGTAATTTACTCCAGTGGAGTCTGTGAGCTACTACAGAATCCCATAACTGGTCACATATAGACAGTGTCAGTGAATTGCCCAAGCTTAAGTGGCACATCTACAATGCAACCTCTACATCTAAGGCTCACACAACATAGAACAAGGGGCAAAGAGGACACTAACTAGCCTTTTGATTCTCATTAAGGAAGCTCTCTCATGCAACAGGGAGCCAGAAACTCATAAATGGCCAATCCAGGGAGATTAGGAGTCTACAGATGTGGGTCCATGGACAGGCTGCCTATATTCAGTTTCACTCACCTAGGGTTCAGGGAACATTGCAGAAGAGGGGTGGAAAGATTGTAAGAGCCAGGGAGGTGGTGGAAGACCATGTGGAAATGAATGATACAAGCTCCTGGGACCCTGCTCAAAGGAACCTAGAGCATTGGTGTCAATATACACAAGACCCATGCAAGCTCAACCAAACAAAAACCCAGCATGGAACTGCAGAAATGGGCAGCAGAACTCAATCTTAGCTGAAGAAATATTGGCAGCTGATTACTGCTGGGTGAGGAAGAACTGGTCTTCCTAAAGTGAGGGACTCTGAATAGGCTGATTAGAGTTCAGTTGAAGAACTTCCACTGAGGAAGAGCAGGGGAGAGATTAATTTGGCACACTAGGCCTTAACACAGATGACAGAATGTATGAATTACAGTGGGGGAGTAGGATGTGGGAGGGTGCCAGTGGAGAAGGCAGTATAAAGGTGATTAAGACTGATTGAGTTGCTATGTATGAAATGTATAAAAATTCAATTAAAAACGTATGCATCAAAAAGAGAGTGAAGTGTTGGAGAAATACTTAGCTTGGGAGGGGGTGGGGTAGAGCCTTTACAAATAGGACTAGTGGTTAAGAGTGCTGACTGCTCTTACAGAGGACCCGGGTTCGATCTCCAGCACCCACATGGCAGCTGAGAGTCATCTTTAACTCCAGTTCCAAGGGAATCTGACGCCCTCTTCTGACCTCTGCAGCATTGCACAACACGGTGCACAGACCTACATGCAGACAGTACATTCATACACATACAAAAATAAATTTAAAAAAAAATTTTTAATTAAAAAAACAAATAGGATTAGTGTCTTTACAAGATAAATTCTGGAAATTTCCTGAGGCCAGCAGAAGGAAGAGCAGGAAGGCAGGTAGGAACTTGGGTGCCCCAACTGGGATTACAGAGGACATCTGAAAGAGGCAAGCAAAACAAGCTTTCAACACAGTGAAGAGGCATTTAGGACTCACATTGGAATACAGGCAAGGAGAAGCCCATATGCCAGGAACACAAAGAAGAGAAAACACTGGAAAGGGGCAGGATAATCCCACACCAAGCTCTACCAGATATCAGAAACACAATTGGGAACATATTTAAAGAACTACAACATTATAAAGGACAAATCAAAGAACTAAGAAAAGAGAATGAAGAACTCAAGAAAGACCTATAGAGAGAGAATGGCAAACTCCAGAAGGAAGTAGAAACACTGAAATGATCCCATGCCAAAAAAGATAAGGAAACAAACCAGCGAAGCAAAGAGCTACAAGAAGAGATTGAGAAGCTCCAAAAAGAAGTGGAAATACTAAAGAAATCAGAAGAGGAAATGAAAAAGGAAATCAAACACTCACCCAATCAAGACGAAAGGAATGGAAAAAGCCTCAGAAGGAGAATAGAGGAAGCGGAACAAAGAATATCAGACCTGGAAGATAACACAGAATAACTAAAAACCTCAAGTAAAGATTATGAAAAATTTAAAAATACACAAAAGTGTAACAACCAGGAACTGTGGGACAAACCAATACAAATACAAGAAGCACATAGAACTCCAAACAGACAAGATCAGAAAAGAAATTCTCCATGCCACATCATAGTTAAAATGCTAGACACCCAAACCAAAGACAAAATCCTTAAAGCCACAAGAGAAAAACAACAAGTGACCTATAAGGGGAAACCTATCAGAATTACAACTGACTTCTCAATGCAAACTATGAAAGCAAGAAGAACCTGGAGCAAAGCATTCCCAGTGTTAAGGGACAATAGATGCCAACCCAGGTTACTATACCCAGCAAAAATGTCAATTATAGTTGAAGGAGAGA
>VZQC01004415.1:153978-281170 GCA_009823505.1 Rhizomys pruinosus
TTGTGCACCCGTGTCGTGCAATGCCGCGGAGGTCAGAAGAGGGTGTCGGATTCCCCTGGAACTGGAGTTCTCCTGGAATTGGAGTTTCAGACGGTTCTCGGCCGCCATGTGGGTGCTGGGGATCGAACCCGGGTCCTCTGCAAGAGCGTCGGCGCTCCTAACCGCTAGGCCATCTCTCCAGCCCTATTCCTATACTTTGAGTTAAGTTTTAACTACTGAGCTCAGCTGGAACTCATAGTATGGCGTAGCCATGGGCAATCTTGAGGTGCCTGACCACACTTGGACTTTGTGTGTGGTATTACCATTACTGTAAGTTCACATGAGCAATTCCAAGCCTCCTGGAAAACTGTTTCCTTGTGGTCATCCACCACTCCTGGCCCTAAAAGTCTTTCTGCCCCCTCTTCCTTAATGGTCCCTGAGCCCTGTGTGGCAGAGGTTTAATATAGGAATTCTGTCCTGGGACATGAACAACAATGACCGGCCCAGCAAACTTCTCTATCAGTGTAGTAGAGGCATCTTATCTTAGGGATAATCAACAGCTGTCTCATTGGACTTAAGGCTCACAATATACACATGGCTGGAGGGGTCAGAGACCCTAGAGAAAAACCTACGTCTGCCACATCCCTAGAGAATGTAATTTCTTTTAAAAATATTTTATTTATTAATTTTATTTTATGTGTATGAATGTACTGCCTGCTTGTGTGTAAGTGCACACATCTTGTTCAATGCCTGAAGAGGTCAGAAGAAAGCATCAGATCCCCTGGGACTGGAGTTACAGATGGTTGTTAGCCACCATGTGGATGCTGGGAACTGAACCTCTGCAAGAACACCCAGTGCTCTTGACCAGTGAGCCAAATGTACATTCAAAAGAATGAGGAATACTTTACAGCCTTTTTTAGACTGGGTTCATATGCTGCTGTTTCCAATGTGAAGTCCCTCCTGCATCCTCACCATGTCAGGAGAGTCACAAAAACCTTAATGTTGGGTCTTCATCTGGACATATAACACCTGCCGTCTCCCTGTGTAGATCCCTGCCATCTCACTGTGTAGACTGGGAAGGTGAGACTGAGAGGAATGGAATGGTATGCTCAGAGTCACATAGGCATGTGGCTGAGTTAACTGGACCTGACTCCACAGACTCCTCTCCCTGCATTCTCCTAGGTGCTCTCCACCAGATAACTCTTTAAACTCTTAAGAAAGGCAAAAGAGCTGGGAGTGGTGGCACACGCCTGGTCTACAGAGTGACTTCCAGGACAGCTGGGGCTACAGGGAGACCCTGTCTCGAAAAGACCAAAAAAAATTTTATCTTCTAGTTCCATCCATTTACCAGCAATGTTCATGATGTCACCTTTATTTCTTTTTGTTTTCTTTATTTGTTAATTTTTTAAGGGATTCTACAATATAAGAGCACAGTTGTTTTCAGGTCTCATTGACATTGCTCAGTTTGGCATACAGTTAGTTAATTGGTGCTACCATCCACAGATGAGGGATATGAGTCNGATCTTCAGTTTTCCATTGGTCAACTGTTTTGTGCCAGTACCAAGCTGGTTTTATGACTATAGCCCCTGTAGTATAGTTTCATGTCATGATATAAGAGATCCGCCTGTATTACTCTTATTGTCGCTCAGGGGTTGCTTTGGCTATTTGGGGTCTTTTGTTTTTCCAACATTGAAATTGAGGATTTTTTTCCAGACCTGTGAAGAACGCGTCTTGGGGATTTATTGGGATGCATTAATACTATATACGAGTTAGAGAATGGACATGTGTTACCTATGTATTTATTTTCCCAGTCCATGGACATGAGGTTTGTCCATCTTTCTGATGTCTTCTTCAATTCTCCTTCTTCAGAGGTTAATTTTTTGTTGTAGAGATCCTTGGTTTGGTCTTTGGTTAAGTTTGTTCATAGGTTATGTTTTATTTTATTTATTTATTCTGAGCTATTTTAATGGGGAAGGTTTCCTTAGTCCTTCTTAGTTGCCTATGTTGGTGTAAGAAAGGCTACTGATTTTTCTAGATTGATTTTGTATCCGCCACTTTACATTGAAGTTCTTAATCGTTTCTAAGAGTTCCTGGTGGAGTTCTTAGCATCCCTTAAGTAGAACAATCATATCTCAGCCAAAAAGGGATAGCTTTACTTCCTTCTTTCTTGATTAGAACTCCTTTAATTCCTTTTCTTGCCTTATTGCCCTAGCAAGGGTTTCAAGGCACTATATTGAAGAGGATGGTGACAGGAGGCAGCCTTGCAAGTTCCTATACTTAAGGGAAATGCTGCTGTCGTTTCCCCATTTAGATGATGTTGGCTGTGTGTTTCCTGTATATGCTTTGATTACATTAAGGAATGATCCCTCCAATCCAATTCCTCCAGGACTTTAACATGAAGGTGAATGTTGAATTTGTCAAAGCTTTCTACACATCAATTGAGATGATGGTGTGGTCTTTTCTTCAGTCCATTTATTGCTTGATATATTTTATTGATTTTGTATGTTTGAACCATCCCTGCATCTCTGGTATTGAATCCAATTGGTCATGATGAATGATCTTCTTGATGTGGGTCTGTATGCGATTTTCCAGTTTCCTGTTTACAATTTTGGCATCTGTGTTCATTAGGGAGATGGGTCTATAAGTCTCCTTTTTTGTTGTATCTTTGCCTGGTTTTGGTATTAGTGTGATGCTGGCTTATAGAAGGAATCTGGGAGAACTCCCTCCATTTGTATCCTTCTAAACAACTGATTAGTAAATGGTTGTAGGTTGTTTGAAATATTTATAGTTTTCTTCTGTGAAACCATCTGGGATCCGGCATTTTTTGGTTGGGAGGCGCTTATTACATCATCAATTTCTTCAATATATTTTGGACTGTTTAAGCTGTCGATCTCATCTTGGTTCAGCTTTGGTGATTCCCAGGAATTTCAGATATTCATCCAATCTTCTAGGTTTTCAAACTTAGGAGAGTATAAGTTTTTTAAGTAATCCTTAAGGTTGGTCTGGATCTTTTTCATTGTCGTTGTGATATTTCCCCTTTCATCACAGATTCTATTGATTTGGAGTTGTTCCTTTTTTCTTTTAGTTAACTGGGCTAGAGGTCTGTCTATCTTATTTATTCTCCAAAGAACCAACTTTTAGATTGATTGATTTTTGTATTGCTTTTCTTTGTTTCTATTTCATTGATCTCTGCTCTGATTTTTGTTATTTCTTCTTGTGTGCTTCGTTTAGGTTCATTTGTTGTTGTCTCTCAAGTACTTTAAGCTGGCGTGGTTAGATCATTCACTTGTTCTCTTCTGTTTTTTAATGTAGCACTTAGAGCTATAAAATTCCTCTTAGGACTGCCTTTTTTTTTTTTTTTTTTTTTTTGTATTTTGTTTCATTCAGTTCCCAGGAATGTTTTATTTCTTTATTTCTTCCTTGACCCATTCATTAATCAGGAGAGTTTGTTTAGTCTCCATGTGTTCTTGTAAGTTGTAGGGCTTATCTGGTGTGTGATACTGAGTTTTATGCACTGTGGTCTGATAAAATGCATGAGATTATTTCAGTCTTTTTATTTGTTGAGTTTTTCCCTGTGTCCCATATATGTGGTCATTTTGGAGAAGTTCCATGGGTGCTGAGTAGAAAATGTATTCTGCTCGGTGTTTGGGTGAATAATTCGATAGATGTCTGTGAGATCCATTGTGTATTGTATCATCAGTTCAGATGTCTCTTTTTATCGTGGTCCTGTTTATCTGTGTAAAGGACTTCTTAGTGGTGTTGAAGTCCCTATATTAGTGTGCTGGGGTTAATTTAAGCCTTGAGATCCGAAGAATTGTCTTACAAAGTTTGGTGTGCGGGTTTGGTGCATATATATTCCGATTGTGAGATCTCATCATTAATTTTCCTTTAAAACCATGTAGTGGCCCTCTTTGTCTCTTTTGATTTCTTTTTGCTTGAAGTCTATTTTGTCTGATATTAGATAGCAACACCCCTTTCTTTTCTCGGTACCATTTGGTTGGAATTTTTCTTCCATCCCTTCACCTTAAGTTGGTGCCTGTCCTGAAATTGAGATGGGTTTCTTGTAGAAAGCATAGAGATGGATTTTGTTTTCCTAATCCATTCGTCCCAGTCTATGCTTTTGATTGGAGATCACCCATTATATTTAAGGTTATAATTGACAGATGGATGTTGCTTCCTTTCCTATCACTTTTATTTATCCATTTGGACTTTTAGTCTCTCTGATTCTACTCTATGGTTAGTTTTTATTAGTTTTTTTCCTGGGTGCTTGAGGATAGTTGCCTTTCTCTTCTGCCCTTTGAATGTGTCAAGTATTTTCTGGAGAGTTGCTTTTCGGAATGTATTCTATCATCTTGTTTATGTAATGGAAGATTTTTCTTCTCCTTCAATTGTAATCGACATTTTTGCTGGGGTAAAGTATTCTGGGTTGGCTCCATAGTCTTTTTTTTTTTAATTTAATTTTATTGATGCTTTGTGCATTTCATACAATTTTTTTTCCAATTCAGTTCAGCCTTATTTCCTCTTCCCTGCCCCCCCCCACCCCACCCCATCCCAGATCATTTTTTTCTTTTTTTTTTTTTTTTTTTTTTTTCTTCAGTTTTTTTTTTCATTTTTTTATCTATAAGTGATAATCCATGAGTACAAGCATCCTTCGTGCAAAACCAAACCACAGGCTGTTGTGCCCAACCCTACAAGTCCCACCATCCAGTGGGGGGTGACAGGTTGTTTGTTCAATCAAGTTGATCAAATGATGGTCCAGACTACATTGCTGTAGTTTCACCATTCACCCCAATCAGCCCTACATTCTACCATGCCCCCCTCTTCCGCAGATTGTTCCCTAGGCTTAGAAAAGGGGCACAGGTGGATGGAGAGGTAAAAAAAAATCCACTCTCTCTGGAGCTGTTGACTTGGACTCTGGTCAATTCTTGGCTGTTTCCTTTCATGGGCTGACAGTTTGTCCAGGATAACCTTTCAATCCTACTAATGAAGCACAAGCAATTAGATATATAGGTATTTAAGCAGCACTAATAGTTATGGTAGGTTACTTTACATAGACACATATGTTTGGATGATGTTAATCCATGAATTACATTTTCCCCCCTGTTAAATGTACAGGGTCTTACTGTGGCTTGTAACATCTCCTAACCTGTAGAGGCTGTAAGCTTGTGGCATCAGCCATGGGTTATTCCTCCAAGGAGAGAGCCAATAGCCAATTAGATTTGGGATATACAGGCACATGGCTGCTCTGCTGCACAGTATTTTCCAGGCAGGTGAGGTTGTAGCTGTGCTGACGGTGGAGTCTTGCTTGACTCAGGGAGACCCGATTTGCTTTATTGGTTTTAGTGGCCTTTGGTTAACACTGTCTGGTATTCCAGAGGCCATCTGTACACTTGCATGTGTGGTCTCAATACATCCCTCCCCATGTTAAGTCAGGTCTCGGCAGCAGGGTGCTTATTGCCTCTCCTCCTGCAGGTATCCAACTTAGAGGCAAGGAGCCCTTACCTTTTGTGGGGCCTTGCATCCATAATTCTTTTAACACTGGAAAATGCTTTGCTCCATGTTTCTTGCTTTCATGGTTTGCGCCGAGAAGTCAGTTGTGATTCTGATGGGTTTCCCTTTGTATGTGACTTGTTTTTCTTTTGTGGCCTTCGATTTTATCTTTGTTTTGGCATATAGCATTTTGATCTGAGTATGGGTGGGGAGTTTTTTCTGATCTTGTCTATTTGGAGTCCTATGTGCTTCTGTATTTGAATGGGTTTGTCTATTTTTAGTTTGGTTTCATCTATTATTGTGTTGAAGATATGCTCAGTACTATTCTCTTGAGATTCTTCTCCTTCCTCTACTCCTAGTGGCAGAGGTTTGATCTTTTCATAGTGTCCCATATTTCCTGGTTGTTCCACTTTTTTGTATTTAAAATTTTTTCATAATCGTTATTTTGAGTGTTTTTTAGTTGCTCTGTGTTATCTTCCAGATCTGATATATTCTTTGCTCAGCTTCCTCCATTCTATTTTCTGAGGCTTTTTCTTTCTTTTCTTCTTGATTGGATGAGTGTTCTATTTCCTTTTTCTTCATTTCATCCTGTGATTTCTTTAATATATCAATTTCTTTTTTGAGTTTCTCAATCTCTTCTTCGTGCTCCTTACTTCGTTGGTTGGCTTCCTTTTTCAGTGTTTCTACTTCCTTAAGGTGTTTGTTTTTTTCTCTCTCTAGTTCTTTCTGGAGTTTGTCAATCCCTTCCTTTATTTCTCTGAATTCTTCTTTATGGTCTTTAATTTCTCTGCATAGGTCTGCAATTATTCCTCTAAGATCTGTTTTTGGGGTCACATCCAAGGGGATCCCATTGTACCTATCTTCTACAGGGTTGGTAGAGCTTGGTGTGGAATTATCCTGCACCTTTCCCATGTTGTCCCTTCGTACTGTCCTTGGCATGTGGGTTTATGTTTTGTCATTCAAATCACAAATGCCTTTTCATTGTGTTGAAGGCTGAAAGCTTGTTTTGGTTTGCTTACCTCCTTCCTATGCTTTTTTTTTTCTTCTTCTCCCCCTCCTTGTTTATGGAGTGTTGACTTGTCTAGGATTTCTGGCTTTCACTTTTGTTTATAGATTCGATATTGGAAGTCTAAGTCACTCTTCCTTTCCTGTTCTGAGAGTTCTCCTAATTCAATCCACTGGATACTTTCTCTTCCTCAATTCCAATTGTTGGTGTGGGGGGTATTGTCTGGATTAGCCCACACCCCGGTACCCGAGTCAGGCACCAGAGTCAGACCCAAACTCAGGACCCCTTCTAGCTGTGAGGGGAGAAGGGTGACCCGCCGGGCTTAGGGCTCCAATCTAGCCCCCACCAGCCACCAGGCCCTTTGCCACAGACCAGAAAATCAATTGTCCAGCACCACAAAAGTCAAACTGTCCTAAGCTTTTACCTGCCTGGAGCAGGGTCGGGCTGCTCCAAGTGTTCTTATCAGGTCCAGAACCTGAGTCTGAACACACGACCCCACTGTGGTACCCAAGTCAGGCACCAGAGTCAGACCCAAACTCAGGACCCCTTCTGGCTATGAGGGGCAAAGGGCGACCCACCGGGCTTAGGGCTCCAATCTAGCCCCCGCCAGCCACCAGGCCCTCTGCCACAGACCAGAAAAATCAATTGTCCATACCACAAAAGTCAATCTGCCCTAAGCTTTTACCTACCTGGAGCAGTGTTGGGCTGCTCCAAGTGTTCCTATCAGGTTCGGAACCTGAGTCCAAACACACGACCCCACTGAAGTACCCGAGTCAGGCACCAGAGTCAGACCCAAACTCAGGATCCCTTCTGGCTGCGAGGGGGGAAGAGTGACCCACCGGGCTTAGGTCTCCAATCTAGCCCCCGCCAGCCACCAGTCCCTCTGCCACAGACCAGAAAATCAATTGTCTAGCACCACAAAAGTCAATCTGTCCTAAGTTTTTACCTGCCTGGAGCAGTGTCGGGCTGCTCCAAGTGTTCCTATCAGGTCTGTAACCTCAGTAATTTCTTATAAACAGTTATAACTACCTTTTTAAATTGACTGATAGGCATAGGAACTGTGAAAGGATAATTCTCTATTTAGAGCCAAATTCAATAGTAAAGCCTTTATAAGCTGTGTAATTAAGCAAAATATATTAGTACAGGAAAGCTCTGATATCAGCAATGAATTATTTTGCCTAGGAGATGTTGGCTAGGGGATCCAAGCCCCCAAAATTATAAAGGCCTTTTGCCTATAAGTGGGATATATGCAAGGAGAAAAGTGGTAAGCCCCTGTTGTCGAAGACCTGGTGTAAGCATGAAAAAATATTTTGAGACTTCATTTGCTAATGTACAATTGGCCTCTGAAATGCCAGACAGTGTTATCAAAGGCCACTAAAGCAATAAAGCAAAATATTGGTCTCCTTGAGACAAGCAAGACTCCTCCATCAGTATCAGCTACACCTCAACTGCCTGGAGATACTGTGCAGCAGTGGTAGCCATGTGTCTATATATATCCCAAATCTAAATGAAGGGGAACAACCTGAACAGACTAGAGTCCAAAATGACCTTTCCAGAGAAAATAGACTGTTTTGCTTCTCACCCACTTGTGCCCCTTTCCCAAAGCCTAGGGAACAACTTGTAGAAGAGGAGGCATGGCAGAATATAAGGTTTGCGGAAAGATTGGGGTGAATAGTGAGACTACAGCAATATATACCGGACTCCTATTTGATCAACATGCTTGTGCATACATCCTTCTCCAACTAGATTATGGGAACCTTGGATTGTTCAAAATTTGGACACAGATACTTGCAAATTGGTTTTATATGAATGTTACTTACATTCATTGCTTATGCTTAATAATTTGGCTCACTTCAAAAAAATGCATGAATTACCTAATTGTACGGCAAACTGAGTGTGCTGGATAGCTTTAGTGTCAACTTGACACACCTGGGTTGAGGGAGCCTCAATTGGGGAATTGGCTCCATTGGATTGGCCTGTGGCCACATCTGTGGAGTATTGTCTTGATGGTCGAGCAGTGTGGGAGGGCCCAGCCCAAAATGAGTGGTGCCACCCTGGGCAGGTTGTTGTGTACCGTATAAGAAGGCGGGCTGGGCATGAGCCCGAGGATCAAGCCAGTGAACAGCATTCCTCCATGGCCTGTGCTTCAGCTTCTGCCTCCAGGTTCCTGCTCTGAGTTCCTGCCTTGGGCTCCCTAAGTGATGAACTGTGACCCAGGAGATAAAAGCTGAATAAACCCTTTCCTCCCCAAGTTGGTGTCGGTCAGAGTATTTTGTCACAGCAATTGAAGACAAACTAGAACACTGAGTAACATCAATGTTATCTGAAAACAACTGTGCTATTATATTGTAGAATCCCTTAAAAAATTAACAAATAAAAGAGAAAAAATAAAATAAAATATACTTCTTTGTATTTTATATCTGTGTGTGTGCATGCTTGTCTGTGTGTGTGCCATATGTGTGCAGGTACTACCGGAGGCCAGAAGCAGGCATTGTATCCCCTGGAACTGGAAGTAGAGGCAGTCATGAGCACCTGATTCTTTGTGCTGGGAATACAACCTGGGTCCTCTTGCTGTCTTAACTGCCACGTCATCTCTCTGGGGCCTAGTCTGTTTTTTTAAATTAATTAATTAATTAATTAATTAATTAATTAATTAATTAATTTTTATGTGTATGAATGTACTGTCTGCATGTACGTTTGTGCACCTGTGTTGTGCAATGCTGCAGAGGTCAGAAGCGGGCATCGGATCCCCCTGGAACTGGTGCTAAAGATGGTTCTCAGCCGCCTTGTGGGTGGTAGGGATCGAACCTGGGTCCTTTGCAAGAGCAGTCAGCGCTCTTAACTGCTAGGCCATCTCTCCAGCCCCTCCCCCTTTTTTTAATTGAGGAATTCTGACTACCAATATCAAAGTTATTATCAAATTTTATGTAGTATTTCCTGATATTTCTTTTAGTGGTATTTCCATAGACCTCTATTTATTTTCCCTTTATTCTCCTGTAGTCTCTTGAATGTGATTATCTTTCTCTTTATTCTAAAATATTCCTTTTAGTATCCTTTCTAGAGCTGACTGTATTAGTCAGGGTTCTCTAAAGAAACAGAAGCAACAGGACGAATATATAGCTATATACAATTTATTGATTTGCTCACGTGACAGAGCTCAAGTAGTCCAACGGTAGCCGCGCCGCACTGGAGAGGCTGAGAATCCAGCGAACTGCTCAGTCCACAAGGCTGGATGTCTCAGTAGTCCCAATCTGGTGCTGAAGGCCTGGTGGATTCCAGGAGATCTGCTGGTCTCAGTACACGCTGGGATCCGAAGGGTTGATCACAGCAGCAAGACAAACTCACCAGTGAGAGAGAGGCAAGCCACAGGAAAAAAGGGACCAGCTCCCTCTGCCACGGCCTTTTTTTTTTTTATTAATTTTATTTATTTCTGTATGTGTATGAATGTACTGTCTGCATGCAGGTTCGTGCACCCGTGTCGTGCAATGCCTGCCGCGGCCTTTTATACTGCCTGCTGGCAGAAGGTAACGCCCACACTTGGGTTGGGCCATCCGGGTTGAGGTGGTCCAATCCTAAGATCCTTTTTCTCTTATTTGTTCCTTGGTCCAGTCAAGTTGCCACCCAGGATTAACCATCACACTGACTGAGTGGTCAAATTCCTATTTTAACACCCACTACGTATTGCTGCTCTACAGGACCTTGTTTATTGCCGTATTCTCCTACATATATCAGAGTTTCAGAAAGGCTGGCTAAATGCCAGCTACTTGCTTGGTTGACTATCATTAAAGGGAGACATACTCTCAATAGGGGTCCATGTTAACTTTAGTTTCACTAGACTGATGATTCCTATGTAACTAATATGTTATTTCTAGGCATGACTGTTAGGGTGTTAGGGAGGAGACAAAGGAAACTACTACTTGATCTAATACTTGATCTAGTAGTTTGTTCTTGCTCATCTTGCACTCTATCCCTAGAACTCTGAGCCACTCTGCCAGGTTCTCAAATTCTCATATGGAAATGGTGGATGCTTGGACTTCTCTGACTCAATTATATGAATCTATTCCCCTAAAACAGCTCCTCATCTGTCTGCCTGTCATCCATCCATCCTATTGCTTCCATTTCTATGGTGATCACTGATTAATACTGATGGCTTTTGTCATAACTCTAGATTAACAACAGGAAGCTTAAGAACCCACACTACTGTTGACCAGGGGGGGACTTTACCAACTGAGGTTTTTTTCATCCTAAAGAGCCTTAGCAGGAGAATGGCAGCACTACTATTCTGGTAGCCACTCAGGGAAAGGGCCAACCAAGTACCACCAGAAAGAGGCAGAGAAGGCTTGTCAAGACAGGCTCACACTGTATAGATAGCCTGCTCCTTACAACCTGGAGCTTAGAAGGGCAAATGTGTTGTTTGCCATTTAGGCAAGAAGAATTTCTTGTTTGCCCTGAAACCATGTTTTCAAGTCTACAGGTAGGATTGTCTGAGATCTGACAGGTTACAGATTGAAAAGTCTATTCAGACCATAGAACACTTGGCATTATTAATGCTTTGAGGTCACCCCATGAATATTCTTTATATGACTTTACTATGATACGATTAAAAGTCCATTCACTTCAAGTTTTTGCTATGCTTCCCCCATCTGAAATCAAAGACAGTAAGAAAAAGGAACCATAATCATTTCTGTATATTCTGGTAACAAAGGAAATTGCTGTTGATGATCATTTAAAAAAAAAACTTGCCATTCACAAATATTAACTGTTTGTTGCAGTGTATAAATGCAGCCCAGTTTTGAAAGCTAAGTAATAGCTGAACTTTATTTTGTCAAAGGAAACAGAGTCAAGAGATTATGTTTCATGTTTTCTATGGCTGTTCAGCAACAATGCCATTATACTGAATTTCAGGTGAAGTTCATTGAAATTTAATGTA
Source organism: Rhizomys pruinosus (assembly GCA_009823505.1). NCBI lineage: Eukaryota > Metazoa > Chordata > Mammalia > Rodentia > Spalacidae > Rhizomys > Rhizomys pruinosus. The sequence continues at coordinate 165,384 of VZQC01004415.1, forward strand.
CAAATTTAGTTGTTTTGTGCAATTAGAATCCCTTTTAAATGGTTAGAAAATGAGTAGGGTGGTGAATGTGTTGCCTTATTTTCCTCAGGATTGGCTTTCCAGGCCTCTTGTTCCTCCTAGCTTTTCTCACCCTATTAAATAAATGACTATTTTTTCAATTAATAAGATTTTTCACTTGACAGTTTTATTTCCCCAAACCATAAAAAGTTACCTGAGATATCCAAGGAAGTGAAAAAAATGAAGCTGGGCAATAGGAATCAGTTTCAGAAAATTAAGGTAGAAGTGTTCCACTGTGTCCTTGCTTACCCTTCCATTCTTTTTTTGTTTTGTTTTGTTTTTGTCGTTTTTGAGACAGGGTCTCCCTTTAGTCCCAGCTGACCTGGAGATTGCTATGTAGACCAGCTTGGCCTTGAACTCACAGAGATTCACCTGCCTCTGCCTCCCCAAGTGCTGGGATTAAAGGCATGTGCCACCACGCCTGCCTGGCTATACTTAAGTTGAGATTAGTAGGTCTTGCTAGACCAGGCTTCTCTATTTGAAGCATGAGCAGCCTTTCCTCTTCAAAGGCTGGACACTGGCTGAAGTCCCATTAGTGGATCTCCAAGACCTCCCTGCACAGGAAGACTGGTGACTCACATTTGCAGGACATTTCAAGAGATGCCCCCATGTACAGTCCCCTGAGACTTAGTTGACCTCTGAGGTCAAGGAACAAAGTCATCCTTTAGGTCCCTCAGCCAAATTGGTATGGGTATTAAGTATGGTCATTAAGCACCCAGAAAGGCTAAGTTACACCAGCCTGATATATCACACCTATATTAAAATTGTATCTTCTGAAAACAAACTGTGTGTTATTTCCATATCATATTTATTGATTCATCTTTTCCCATTTTAAGTTTATGTTACTCTAAAATGTGTACACCTGCCCACCCTCATATACCAAACATCCAAGACCTAACTGTGTCCTCGAGTGGATGGACCTGATGATTGAAAAGCCAAAAGGAGCCAGGGTCTCCCCCACACACCAAAACAAGCAAACAAAACAAACAAAAAAACCCTGAGTGACCCTTGAGGACCAGATCCTCAACTGACCTTGAGAAAACAAAAACCTTGGTTAATCTGGGCTAACTGTGTGGCCTTAAGCATCCAAAAGGAAAGTATAACCAGAAATAAATAATCAGTAAGGTCTGAGAAACTGTACTTCAGATATAAAACTTGAGAATCCTTCAAACCTTCAATGCCAGATGGGGACTATTGAGATATCCAGCTTGTGGACTGAGCAGCAACTGGGATTTCAGCCTCTTCAGAGTGTAGACTGCCATTGTTGGACTACCCAGGCTGTATCATGGGGGCTAGTGCAGGAAGATCAAGACAGGACACATACTTGCTGGACCTCATTTGGGTGACCATGGGGGGAGGGACCCCAGTGTGGAGCACAGGGGCAGGATTGATGGTTGTTTGGGTTTGCCAAGGAGGAAACTTCAAGCTCTTCCTTGGGGAAAACATGACTTCTTTTGGGAAAGAGAAGGAAGGAAGGAAGGAAGGAAGGAAGGAAGGAAGGAAGGAAGGCCTCCAACTCAGGTGATATGTGTATGTATGTATATATTTATATATGTATATATTTATGTATGTTTATATATATAGAAGCAATACAAGTTGGAGAAAAAAATGGAATTTCCATGTTAAAGTATCACTTATTTTATCACTTTTTTTGGTTTCACAAGTTTCATTTGTTACTTTGATGCTATGTGTACTCTAAAGTTCAACATAAAATAAAATAAAATAAAAGGATGAGACAGTAGATCCAGAGCACATATACCAAGAGAAATGGGAAAATTGGGCTTCACAGACAGATCTGGATATAAATTTTCCCTTTACCATTTAATGCCCTTGACTTTTGAACATTAGCATCTCCACCATTAACAGGAATAATAATATCTTTTTAAGTTCTACATATCAAATACAAGGACTCTTATATGCTATGTAACCAAGCCTACCACCAGACTACATTCTGAGGCCAATGCCTATGTCTTAAGAGTAGTGGTAAGCACTAAACTGTAACAAGGTATAAATGATATCTGAGTGTATGTGTGTTTCTAAACATCTCTGGTTCAAGCTCTCAGGGTCCCCTCACACATGCTTTTTTTCACACACACTTCCTTAGCATTCTAGCCATTTTTTAGTCCTCTTACAGTGTTGTAGAAAACCCAATCAAATTATATACTGTTACCTGTAAGAGATGTGATATATGAGTTCTTCAGAACTGCCTGAGGAATCTCATCATGAAGAGAGGTGCAGTTCCACAGTGGATCACAGATTAGGCAGAAGGAGGGCTGGAGATTGTGTGTGTGTGTGTGTGTGTGTGTGTGTGTGTGTGAGAGAGAGAGAGAGAGAGAGAGAGAGAGAGAGAGAGAGAGAGAGAACAGGAGAGTTCCAGATCAAGAGCTGAACTGTGAGTCCAGAGACCCTCACAAGGTGTAGGCAGTTCTCTTCAGAGAGCTCCAGGCTCGGTGCTGTACATTCTTGCCAATGCTAAGAGGCAGCTGAAATATCTCCCAAAGGAGATTGGCCAGAGACAAAGTAAAAGTTGAACCTTCCCTTCCCTTTTCATGTGTGACTGTCGTCTGCTAAGGGGAGGAAACAGGTGGCACACAGAGTAAATATGCCCCTAGAGTGAATAGTGAAATTTTTAATAAAGGATACTTAGGAAATTATGGTGTTAAACTGGTTCCTATGGTGCTTAATGCGGTGGGAATAAACTGGCCATTGCTGGGGGTGGGATGGCCCACCGAAGGATCACTGGATGAGGTGAGGAGATAATATTCATGATTGTTTTGGGGACCCAGTGCATCCCGACCACTTTGCCTATGTTGGTTGCTGGCAGAATATAGTCCATTCTCAGACTGTCTAAAGGAAAATTGTGAAATCATGCTGACTAGGGTCACTGGGCCTCAAAATATAAGCCAGGACCTAAAAAGCCCATTTTGTCTGAGGACCCAGAAGAGGTCCCTCTGCCTTATGTGCCTTTGTCCCTCCCTCAACCCACTGCCATCTGCATCCGCTGCATTGGGAGCTTGGGCCCATTTATTTGCTGCCCCTACTGCAGCTGAGGCCTTGTCAGAGATTCCTGACTCCTTTGAAGCTTCTTCCCTCTCAAAGTCACTCGAAACACCCTCCGGCCAGCCTCCACTCTGGTGAGGAAAAGCAGGGAGAGTTCCCCTTACTACAGGAGCTCCCTGTGTCTTACAACTGCCAGTGACAGAAGCCCTATGACCCCTTACTATGACCAGGAAGGCCAGTGCACTTGCATTTATCAACCCTTCTCTACCACTGACCTCTTAAATTGGAAAAATCATGCACCTTCTTTCACAGAGAAACGTCAGGCCCTGATTGACTTATTGACTTGGTGCAATCTCTTCTCCAAACTCATCCCACATGGGCCACATGTCACCATCTTCTCCTAATATTTAATACTAAGAAAAGGTGCCAACTATCACCCAGGCAGCATTAAACTGGGGGAACATGTCCCAGTTGACATTGATAATGCCTCAGTGTATGCCCAAGCCTAATTCACCAAGGAGGACCCCAACTGGGGCGTGAAACAATTTCAGAGACTTAAATGCTATGGAGAAGCCCTTATAAATGGCATGAAAGGAGGTAAAAGGGTCATAAACATGAAAAGATATCAGATGTGCTCCAGGACCCGAGGAGAACCCAGGTCAATTGTGAGTTATTATATGAGGCAGAGAGCCAAAGACCGGTGAATGCTAAGTATAGCCTTTGTTGGTCAGGCCCAAGGAGCCACTTAGGGCAAATCACAGAATTGAGAGGGCCCTGCCAGCATGAACGCCGGCTGATTGTTAGACATAGCCATAAAGGAAGGAGGAGCCAGACACAAGACAGACCAAAGATGAAAAAGAAAGTAGACTGCTAGGCCTGCAAGTTTAGTTAGGAGCTGTGCCAACCCGGAGCTGAGCTGTAGCCGCCGCGGGACCAGAGCCAGGGTCAGTCATAATCTGTTGAGTGACTATGGAGGACTGTATCAAAAGAGAAAATTGGAGAAGGTACTTATGGAGTTGTGTATAAGGGCAGACACAAAACTACAGGTCAGGTGGTGGGCCATGAAGAAGATCAGACTGGAAAGTGAAGAGGAAGGGGTTCCGAGTACTCAATTCGGGAAATTTCTCTATTGAAAGAACTTCGTCATCCAAATATAGTCAGCCTTCAAGACGTGCTCATGCAGGACTCCAGACTGTATCTCATCTTTGAATTCCTTTCTATGGATTTCAAGAAGTACTTAGATTCCATCCCTCCTGGTCAGTTCATGGCTTCTTCACTTAAGAGTTACTTGTTCCAAATCCTCCAGGGGATTGTGTTTTGCCACTCCCGACGGGTTCTTCACAGAGACCTTAAACCTCAGAATCTATTGATTGATGACAAAGGAACGATCAAGCTGGCTGATTTTGGCCTTGCCAGGGCTTTCGGAATTCCCATAAGAGTCTACGCACATGAGGTAGTGACACTCTGGTATCGATCTCCAGAAGTGCTACTGGGGTCTGCTCGCTACTCAACTCCAGTTGACATTTGGAGTATAGGCACCGTATTTGCAGAACTGGCTACTAAGAAGCCACTTTTCCGTGGGGACTCAGAAATTGACCAACTCTTCAGGATTTTCAGAGCTTTGGGCACCCCTAACAATGACGTACGGCTGGAAGTGGAGTGTCTTCATGACTACAAGAACACCTTTCCCAAGCGGAAGCCAGGGAGCCTCGCTTCCCACGTAAGGAACCCGGATGAAAATGGCCTGGATTTGCTCTCGAAAATGCTGGTCTACGATCTTGCCAAATGGATTTCTGGCAAAATGGCACTGAAGCACCCGTACTTTAATTACTTGGGAAAGATGTCAAATTTTTACCGCTGGCTCTCTCTTTCTGTCCTGTACATTTCCTGGTCTTTTTTCTAAAACCTCAGCTGTGCTCCATCTTCTAGTTTCATACGTATAACTTAAAGTAGAAAAAAAAAAAAAAGAAAGTAACTCTGCTATCTGCCACATTACTGGAGTATTCATGGACACCCCACCTCCCCCCACCCCCGGCAAATCTGACAGGCAGAAACATGCTATTCAAAGGCAAGACCTGGATGGAATCAAGGGGCTTCCTGTCTCCCAGAGGGTCATTATTAAAGTGACTGCCTTCAGCAACCCAAGAATTGTTCCCATGGTCCATCGAGAATGGAGAGAGGTATTACTAAACTGTACAGAGGCAATGTAAGGTCCCAGAGGATGAGGTCACCGGCTTCACCACCATAGAAAGCTATGAAGACTAGGATAGACTGGGCTCCATTTTCTTTAGCTACTGTGAGCCTATGGTTTGAATAACAGTGGGGGGGGGGTCTCCCTATGGTCTTTATGGTAGATAGTGGGGCTACATATTCAGTAGTAAGTATTTCAGCCCATGGGCTCCCTATCACAAAGGCATACTACAATTATGGGACCAATAGGTAATATAACCTCCTACCCCCTTTTGTTTCCCAATGTAACCTGGGAGGCCATGAAGGAATTTATGTATTCCTATATCGCCCTGAGTGCCCTGTGCCTTTATTGGGATGAGATTTGTTAGGAAAGCTATGCACCCAAATAACTTTTATTTTTTTTGAGACAGGTCTCCCCATAGCCCCAGCCTGCCTGGAACCCACTCTGTAGACCAGGCTGGCCCTAACTCGAAGAGATCCACCTGCCTCTTACCTCCCAAGTGCTAGGATTAAAGGGGTGCACCACCATGCCCAGCTTAAAGGCAGTTCTTAGCTGCCATGTGGGTGCTGAGAATTGTACCCGGGTCCTCTGGAATAGTCGGTACTCTCAACCACTGAGCCAGACCCCCAAATAACTTCTAACAACAAGGCATACCTACCCTGATCCTGAGACAAAATTTTTGACACTTGATGGTGTTACATGCCCTTGCTGGGCAGAAGCAGTCAGATCTCTGTGAGATTGTTCTACAAAGCAAGTTCCAGGCCAGCTGGGGCTACAGGGTAAGCCGGGCGTGGTGGCGCACGCCTTTAATCCTAGCACTTGGGAGGCAGAGGCAGGCGGATCTTTGTGAGTTCAAGGCCAGCCTGGTCTACAGAGCGAGTTCCAGGACAGCTGGGGCTACAAGGAGACCCTGTCTCGAAAAGACTAAAAAAAAAAAAAAAAATCCTGTTTCAGAAAGAAGGGATGACTCTTTCTGTCCCTGGAGTTTTTGGAGTGGCAACTGTTCAGCCTTACTGAGGAACCAGAGCAGAGCCCAGAACTTCCCTTCAATGTCTCTGATGTGGGGGCTGAAGACAACCCCTAGAGCTGGCTGAAAACAGACCGCCCCCAATCACAGTGAAATTAGAGCCAAGGGCTGAGCCCACCTACCAGAGATAGTACTCTGTAAGGCACTGATTGACAGTCAAAGCATTTGCAGGACTTTTTTTTTTTTTTTTTTGGTCTTTTCGAGACAGGGTCTTCCTGTAGCCCCAGCTGTCCTGGAACTCGCTCTGTAGACCAGGCTGGCCTTGAACTCACAAAGATCCACCTGCCACTGCCTCCCAAGTGCTAGGATTAAAGGCGTGCGCCACCATGCCCGGCTGCAAGACTTTTACAGTATGGAATTCCCTGGCCCTGCCAGTGCCCTTGGAACATACCTCTCCTGCTGCTGGTCCAAAAGGCAGCAATATGATTATCTGATGATCCAGGGCTTGTGAATAGTCTATCAGGGTACTATCACTATATCCCCAGTTGTTGCTAACCCTTACATATTTTCAGACCTTATCCCTGCTGGGGGTACCCTCTGTACATGCTGAGACCTGAAAGATGCCTTCTTTTGTATCTGCTTCCCCCATCGGTCAGCCATCTTTGCTTTCTAATGGGAAAGATCCTGCAAATGGTGACAAGGGCCAATTGTCATGGACTAGATTGCCTCAGGGGTTTAAGAAGTCCCAACCATTTTCAGCACTGTACTGGCCACTGATTTGACAGCCTGCCCAGGACAGCAGCATGGCTGTACACTGCTCTGATGTGTACATGACCTCCTACTGGCAGGTGGAAAAAAGGAGGACCACAAGAAGGGAGTGCAGTTACTCCTCACACACACCCCCACCCCCACCCCCATGGAAGGTGGGTTACAAAGCTGCAAGGAAAAACATCCAAAATGGCAAGAAAATGTTAGTGCCTCAGTTTTCATTTGTCTCAAGGACATCATCAGCTTGGCCTAGAGAGGAATCAGGCCATGTGCTCTCAACCCCTACAGCCCAATGCCAAGTTAGAGAATTCCTTGGAGCAGCTGGGTTTTGCTTTAAGCTAATATTTCTAGGTCCCCAGACTCTCTATTGTGGCTCAATCTGTGTGTAAGCAATATGAAATGTGTGCAGCGAAAAATAATGTGTTCCAGGGATCTAAAGCTCCCCCAGGTACAGAGTGTTGGAGGAGCTCCATTTAAAATTTGTACTGAACTCCCTCAGACTCAGAGCTACAAATATATGTTGGTTTTTATATAGCCTTCCTCAGGCTGGGTAGAGGCTTTCCCTACTTGGACAGAAAAAGCTCATGAAGTGGCTAGGAAATTCCTGAAAGAAATTATTCCCCAGTTTAGGATTCCTATCGCTATAGGATCAGAAAATGGGCCAGTGCTTGGGGCTGAAGTGGTTCATATGGTGGCTGAGAGTTCAAAAATTAGTTGAAGCTGCGTATGGCTTATCTCCCAGAGAGTTCTGGAACAGTGGAATGCATGAATGGAATTCTCAAACTACAACTGAGCAAACTGTGTCAAGAGAATCACTTACACTGGGATCTATTGTTGCCAGTTGTTTTACTAAGGATTAATTGTAAATAGGTGTGGTGGTGCACACCTTTAGTACCAGTACTCTAGAGGAAGAGGTGGATAGATCTCTGTGAGATGGAAGTCATCCTGGTTTACATAGTGCATTCTCAGTCAGCTGGAGCTACAGAGAGAGATCCTCTTGTCAGAAAGTGAGAGTGAGAGCAAGAGAAAAAGCGAGAGAGCATGAGAGAGAGAGAGAGAGAGAGAGAGAGAGAGAGAGAGAGAGAGAGATGACAGAGTTCTCCCCTTACTAAATTCTTTGCTGGAGTCCTCCACTCATGGTTAGGGGCAGATGGGGAGACTTAAGAAAATGGGTGACATCACTCTAATGCAACAAATGCAGGCCCCGTGCTCAGCCCTGGCCACCATACACCATTGTGTCAGGAAACAACTGCCTATGAGCCTAAAGACTGATGTCCATTGTTTTAAGCTGGGGGATGTGGTTTGGGAAAAGGAATGGAATATGCAGCCCTTAAAGCCTCTTTGGAGGAGTCCATTCACTATTGGTTTTTCCATTCCTACTGCAGTAGCTGAAGTGATTCCATGAATCCACTATAGTAGGGTCCTGTGCCAGGGACTGTGTTTCTGACCATTCATCACCATGCATGGTGATTATCAGAGAAATCCAGCAGGATCAGATGACCACAGTCTTCCTTTGGTCACTCCAGAAGCTGACCAATCCAAACCAATTATCTTGGTTTCTACATGATGACCACAATACTTGTTTCTTTTCCAATGTAACTCTAGGAGTCATGGTGCCATTAGCAGTCACTGCCATCCAGATTGTAGGGATGGCATTTGTTTTGTGCCTCATTGCTAAGGCTAAGGCTACTGCACCTCATTCACAGGAATCCTCATAAATGGGGCCTCTATCATAATGTTAGCCCTCGATGGATGAGCTTAGGGACTACGGCTCTGTAATGGCCACCATTGTTACTGTGTAGTGTAAGCTGCAGTTGATGTCCATCATATTACCTTGTGTCATCCCTCCCTTTCTTGAGGGAGGAAGAACTGACACCCCACTTTTGTTCCTCTCTGTGGCAATGTCTTTCCTAAAACACTGCAATGCCTTTCACAAGAATACTCCCTTTGTGTCTTCCAGCTTTTAGCTTTTTGATTCTTCATGAGGGGTTAGGACTCCACAAGGGTTTTTTTGGAAGCTCTTGCAGATAGGAAGAATGAAATAGTATGGGTAATATTAATTGTAGGTTCAGAAGATGGAAAACTCAGCCATAGCTCCAAGAAGAACCTCAGCCTCATGGAAATCACACAGCCAACATAAGACGATTTCTTCACGGGACCACTGTGCAGTCATTCTCAAACCTCTGACCTTCGAGATTTTCTGCTGTCAGCCCTTCTGTAGTACACTTTCCCTTCCAAGGCCTCTCTTGCCACATGGTGCCTGCTGTATACCTCCACTGTTTAATTTTCTTTTAAGTTCTGCTCCCATTACCACTCAACTTATTCTCTCCAAAAATCTAAAGCAAAAGTCAATGTTAGGTTTATAGACCCATTAACTGTTGAGTTTTCTGTCCTGGAAACCAAGCCATGCCTCCCTCCAGTCTCTACCTCTCCAGGAATAGTGTTCACACTGTAGCCTTTTAGGCCTTCATTCCATTTGTATTTGCATGATAAGTTTGTGGTTCTACCTAATGCCTGCCTCAGTGCTATGTGGTACATGTGCTAGGCCAGGTTAGGTCACATGGTGTGGAACATAACCCACTCACTCTCCCATACTACCTGAAAATTTATAGGAAGTAAAGACCAACCTTTTCTTCTGGAATTGAGGATTCTTCCTCCCTTGAAAGCCCTATCATGGATGCCTGTAACTATGATGCTAACACACCTAAAGCTCTCCTACTTCAGGATCTCACTATGGTATACCATGGAAGTGGAACCAACCATTCTTTTTTTTTTAATTTTTTTAAAATTTTATTTATTTCTGTATGTGTATGAATGTACTATCTGCATGCAGGTCTGCGCACCCGTGTCGTGCAATGCTGCGGAGGTCAGAAGAGGGCGTCGGATTCCCCTGGAACTGGAGTTCTCCTGGAATTGGAGTTTCGGACGGTTCTCGGCCGCCATATGGGTGCTGGGGATCGAACCCGGGTCCTCTGCAAGAGCTGTCGGCGCTCTTAACCGCTAGGCCATCTCTCCAGCCCCGTGAACCAACCATTCTAATGAAGTTCTCCTTAAGAGTAATTGGTCTTTCAGCTCCTTTCTACAAACCTCTTTTATCTTTTATGGTCTTGGTACCTAAAGAGTCAGCTGACATTAATTGTCCCTTCTCTGTTTTCCTTTTTTCCTTCTCCACACTCTTAACAGTGGGGCTTATTTCCATTATCCTTATAGGATCCTTGTTGGGGTCTCTCAACTGCTGTGTGCTTTCTTTCCTACTGGCCTGGGCTGAACTATAAACTTAACCCATAGCTGACGGGGAGGAGGTACTGAAGGGCCGCAGCATGGCTTCTTAGTAGCTCTGTGTCTAGAGGAGACTGCAGTGGGTTATGCCCTCATTTCTGCAAGACAAAGTCCAGCAGTTATTCTTGTAACCTAACATCCTGTGGTATAGCTTTGGAGTTCAGAGGTAAGGGTATCATGCTGCACTCAGGAATTTCCCTTTCTTCAGTTATGGGAGGGTCTCAAGTCTCCTACAGTCTAGACTCTAGTAGCAGTCTCAGTCCTTGTACTCCTGAAAGAGAAGAACCCAGACAGCATACAATAGAGCAAGCAGTCAGGGAGTTGAATTTTAGTAAGCAAAGAAGCAGTAATACATTCTTCAGAAAAAGGAGAGTGAGGAGCAGAGCTGAATAGCAGTCCAAATTCTGCCAGGTATGGGTTTAGATCTCTCTCTCTCTCTCTCTCTCTCTCTCTCTCTCTCTCTCTCTCTCTCCTCTCTTTCCCACTCCTCTGTCTTTCCCCCAAGGTGGACACTGCAGAAAAGACTCACTTCTTGTAAGCATGTTGTTTTTCAGAATCCTGTTTAAGGACATATATAAAATGGGGACTTATAGAATGTTACAGCAGCAATAAAGGCCCATTAAGAGAAAACATCTGTTCAAGAGAATAGAAACTCTGGCCTAGAAACCTAACATTCCAGTTGAGCCAGGTCAATCACCAGGAAGGCTGGTTCTCCTTATAGCATGCTACAGAGATAGGCAGAATAATTAGTTCTTTAATGAGATAATGTATTTTTCCTTCCTAGAATCACCACTCCTAGTGCAGTAGTTTACCAGACTTCTAAATTCTTCAGAAAGTTTCTCTTTTTCTTCCTTCTTTTTTTTTTTGGGGGGGGGGGAGTCATTTTGAGACAGGGTGTCCCTGCAGTCCCAACTGGCCTAAACTCACTTTGTAGACCAGGCTGGCCTTGAACTTACAGAGATCTGCTTGCCTCTGCCTCCCGAGTGCTGGGATTAAAGGCGTGGGCCACGACCCCGGACCATTTATTAAAACATACTAATGGTAATTTTTTTCCCTTTTCATTTTTCTCTGGACACTTCTCCCATATCTAATCTAAGGAATGGAGAAACGCTTCAAGAAAACTAAACCTCAGCTTGTTGTAGGCTTCATTAGTATGTTAATTTAACTTAAATTCTCCTCAATGGTGAACATTTACTTGTCTAAACTGCCTTATTTTCTGTTCTTAACTAGAAGTCCTAGGCAACAAAATTTAAAACCATCACAAATAAGAGTTCTGGTTTAATTAAATGTGAAACCTAAGAAAAGTAATATAAAATTGATAATTTAAAATAAGAGCTCTTCAAAAATTACATATGTGTTAAAATGATATATTAAAATTAAGAAATTAATTTTGGGGTCTGGAGAGGCAGCTCAGGTGTTAAGGGGACGGACTGCTCTTGTAGAGTACCTGGGTTCAATTTCTAACACCTACATGGTGGCTAACAATCATCTGTAACTACAGTTCCAGGGGATCTGATGCCCTCTTCTGGCCTCTGCAGACTTTGCATGACATGGGTGCCCTAAAATACATGTAGGCAAAATACTCATACACATAAAATAAAAATAAATAAATCAAAAAAGAAATTAATTTTCAATGTTTAGAGGCTGTATCAGAACAGAAGATAAATTCAAAGACTAGTCTTCCTATCTCATCTTTCTCTGACCTTGCTTTTCATTCTCTATCTTCTAACAGCAAAGTTCTATATGTCAATAGATTATAGCCTGTTTTTAAGATAAATGCTACAAAACAGGAGGAATTCCATGTTATATTAAAAATTTCAATTTGTGACCAAAAAAAAATGTTCAATTTGTGAAGAACATTTTCCTTTGGGAATGTCTACTCACTTGTGTTTATCTCACATTTTTTTCCCTCTTGAGCAACTCAATTGATTTTTAACTCTCATGTTTATGCTTGCATAAAAATGTCATTATTTGGCTGGGCTTGGTGGCACATGCCTTTAATCCCAGCACTCAGGAGGCAGAGGTAGGTGGATCTCTGTGAGTTCAGGGCCAGCCTGGACTACAGAGCAAGTTCCAGGCCAGCTGGGGCTACAGGGACACCCTGTCTCAAAAACACCAAAACAAAAATTCTTTATTCTACTAGATAGTTTTAAAATTCCTTTCAGCAATTGAAGCCACAGTTCCTTCTTCGGCTTGAGTGGAATTTCCTGAAACTTATGAGAACTCCCCAGGCTCTTAAGGATGATGATGTGACAGCTGTGCCTCAGTCACTGATAACATTTCTGGGTGCTCCTGCTCAGAGGTGTCTTGAAGTATTGTTGGTTAGTTTCCCATTGGTCTCTTGTATGATCTACCCTGCTAAGTGTGGCTTGCATGTTACTTCAGGTTCCTTCGCTTCTGTTTATTTTGGCCAGAGATCCACTTAGAAGTCCCCTAGACTCATCCATAATCTAGTACCTGGGTCAGATGCAACAATGTATGGCTTTTTCCAGGGTACATCATAAGTACTGATCCCCAAGATGGCCTAGGCCGGTCTCTTGCCTCAGAGAGTAGCCTGAGCCAAAATGAGATGACTGCAACATGTTTGGAATAACTGCCTTTGTACTTTATTTATTTGTCTTTTGAGACAGTGTCTCCCTGTAGCCCCAGCTGGCCGAGAACTCACTCTGTAGACCAGGCTGGCCTTGAACTCACAGAGATCCTCCTGCCTCTGCCTCTGCCTCTGCCTCTGCCTCCTGAGTGCTAGGATTAAAGGCGTGCGCCACCATGTCCAGTTTAAAGACGGTTCTTAGCTGCCATGTGAGTGCTGGTAATTGAACCTGGGTCCTCTGCAAGAGCAGTCGGTGCTCTTAATCTCTAAGCCATCTCTCCAGCCCAATACTTTATTTATTCTTATCCTGAAGTCTTAAAATGTTTCCTTTACTGACATCTCTAATTTATGTAATGCTAATATTTTAAACATAAGAAACTGCCGTTTCATGTGGAAAGGCATCTCCTCCTCAGTTATTTAGCTTTTGAAAAGAACAACGGAAAAAAAAAAAGATATCACCCTAAGTCTACACGGCAAACTTCACCTTTTATTCTTTTAGGCCATTAAGAATTTCTCACATCCTAAAAAGATAGATATAAACTTCCTGCCCTTCTCCACTTTCTATGCACCTAGATTTCACAAAATTATGTCAGGTGTATCTATGATAACTCTTTTCATGTATTATTTTGTGTCACAATTTTTTTTAAACAATTATTCACTTCAATTTTTTTCTCATTTTTTATTATGTGCTAAATTATTATTATTTGCATGCCCAATTAAAATATACATGTGCAGATTTATAAATATGAGTATTCTGGTAATGTATTAAAGGCATGTTAAATACACAATGCCTTATAAACTTGGATACACTGAACATCTAAAAACCATTAAACATGGTTCTATTAAATGTGTATAATTGTTTATACAAAACAATATTCATTAAAACAATAAGGTAACTACTTCATTAAGCTATAAAATTAGTGTTATATACACAGATTTTGTTTAGTATTTCCCTCCAAAACTGTTAATAAATATACATATATTAAATATATATAAATTTATGTATGTATATATAAATTTTTATTTCAATTGTGTAATAGAGATGACAAAATTATTTTCAAAATATTCTTAATATGAAACTTAAATAAGTTTTTTTTAATTAAAGCTACACAACATGCGGGCATGGTGGAGCACGCCTTTAATCCCAGCACTTGGGAGGCAGAGGCAGGCAGATCTCTGTGAGTTCAAGGCCAGCCTGGTCTACATAGGGAGTTCCAGGACAGCTGGAGCTACTGGGAAGCCCTGTCTCAAAAAGACCAAAAAAAAAAAAAAAGCTACACAACATGTAAAGGTAAAGCAAATATATAATAATATACACAATTTGGATTATATATATATATATATATATAATAATATTAGTTCAGGGTTCTCCTAAAGAAACAGAAGTAACAGGACGAATATATAGCATATACAATTTATCTGATTTGACTAACGTGACAGAGTCAAGGAGCCCAAACCGTAGCCGCATCACACTGGAAATGGGGGAGCCTGAGAGAATCTCAGGGAACTGTATCAGTCTGCAAAGGCTGGATTGTCTCAGTAGTCCCAATCAATTGCTGAAGGCCCGAATGGATTCCAGGGAATCTGACCAGTCTACAGTACATGCTGGAATGAAAGGTTGATACACAGCAAGACAACGCACAGATGAGAGAGGCCCAAGCCGCAGAGGGAGAAAAGGGAACCAGCTCTTTCTGCCATGGCCTTTTATACTGCCTGCGCAGGAAGTAAGCCCACATTTGGGTGGGCCATACTGGGTTGAGTGTGTCGTCAAATCCAAACATCTTTTCTCTTATTTGTCCTTAGTCAGTCAAGTGACACAAGGCTTAACCACACAACATATATTATAATAATATATGTTAAAGCAATATATATATATTATATATAACTGTACGTTATGTGTAAATGCATAGCCTATATATGTATATCATATGCCTAAATACTTCGTGTTGTTTACTTTCTCACAGTGAAGATTTATAATGTATATATTACAGATCTTGGTTATTAAAAGTCTATCTTAGGGCTGGAGAGGAGGGCCTAGTGGTTAGGGCGCCGGACTGCTCTTGCAAAGGACCCGGGCTTCGATTCCCCAGATCCCAAATGAAGTAAAAACCGTTCTGTAACTCCAATTCCAGGGAGACTCCAGTGTCCAGGGGAATCTGACATCCTCTTCTGACCTGAGGGGCATTGCATCGACTCGGTGCACAGACCTCTGCAGACAGTACATTCATACACATAATAAAAATTAAATAAATAAATTAAATAAATAAATAATAAAAAAATAACAAATAAAATAAAATGTTAGCTAGTGGGTCTGGAAGAGATGGCTGAAGCTGGTAAGAGTGGCCGACCGCTCTTGCAGAGGACCGTTGGGTTTGAGTCCCCAGCACCTACATGGCAGCTGAAACCTTCTTGGACTCCAGTTCCAGTTCCTGACGAAATTAATGGGGTGGAATTAAAACAGGCCATGGTAAATTCTACCGATCTTCACATATCTATCTTCTACTTAACACCTTAGATCACTAGCTTTCTTCATACTTCCACTTGTAAAAATTGGCATGGATTGACCCCTCGCAGCACTCAGTGGACCAAACTAACTTAGTTCCATGAAGAACATTCAGCTCATTTATGGGACTACAGTACTAAGGTAAGAGAGTGCTGAAGACCGGAACTGTGACCCGGTGTTTCTAACAGTTGGGTTCGACCTCAAACAAGGTAAACAAATATGTTCAATTACACAGAGAAGCCTACACGATAGACAGGACATCATACTACTAGACTCCACCTCTTCCAGCCCTCAAAAGCATTCATACCACTAAAATAAAATTACAATGAACTCAGGTAAGAATATAGTATGTATAGTGATGAAATATATCAAGTTTAATAAATAAACTACTAAATTCTAAACAAAGTATAGTTATAACAAAAGATTAACGCATAACAAATTTTTTTCAAACATAACAATATGAAAATTGATAGATTTCTTCCGCTATGGCCTAAATTTCATCACTTCATTTCCTAAATAGTTATTAAGGTTCTAAAACTAAATTTAAATTACCTTTCCCAAAGTTAATAGTCTTAATGATTTGGGAATACATCATATATGTCACAAAAAGTATAGGCTGACTCATAACATCTCTTTCTCTCTCTGTACTTTCTACTTTTCCCATTGAGCGTACATGTTTTGAAAGATTGTCAGGCGGGCACGAAGTTTTTAGACCAGCCGCTTGCTCCTCCTCTCAATAAATATCAATGTATAGAAGAGAGATTTATGACCTGGTAAAGGATGAGAAAACCTAATAAACTCCCGGGAATAGGAAATGAAGCCTTTGTTGGTTATGTAACCTCTTCCTTACTGCAACTCATCAATACCAAATTACTTAAGTTTAATTGGGCCATAGGACGGTTAGGAGAATGGGTCTTAACGCTGTGGCTAAAAGAAAAGATGTGATACCTTAAGATGAATTTTTCTTTCCTTAAGCATGCAGAGGACACGGCTGTCT
Organism: Rhizomys pruinosus; assembly: GCA_009823505.1. Lineage (NCBI taxonomy): Eukaryota > Metazoa > Chordata > Mammalia > Rodentia > Spalacidae > Rhizomys > Rhizomys pruinosus. Next base: position 181,736 of record VZQC01004415.1, read on the forward strand.
TCTCGATTTCCCTCAAATGCAGAGCAGGACATCACTATAATTGAACGGAAGTCGAATTTCGGTGTTTCCGGTACACCTACATCTGGGCACGAGGATGTGACTACGATAGGTCAAAGCTTAACCCCACTACAGTCACTCGCGGGCCAGGGGATGATGGTTATCAACTTCTTCCTACCCATAGACGATTCATCATATACTCCGAGCGAAGTTTGCAGGGTGTGTCAGGCATGGGTCTGATCACTCTGATCATTTAGAGGTTAACAAATATGTGTCCTACATTCGCGCTAGCTAGTTTTTATTTGTCTCTTGGTTTCTGAGTTTTACCTCCTTTCCCACATCGACTGGAATTTGGAAAGTTCCTAATTAAAGGCAGCTTGGAGTGCCTGTCATTCACACCCTTCACTTGACAGACAAGAAACTAAAATCCAGGGAAGTAAACGTTTGCACCCTTGGAACAGAGCACAGTCATTGGCTTGCTCTTCTCTGCTGGCCCGCACCTCTCTGTTGTTTTATTTGGAGGCAGGTAGCAAGGAAATGAAGTAACAGGTTATTCTACATGTGGACAGGACTGCAAAGACACATGAAGCATGAGAGCAAACTAAGACGGTGTGAGAAACACCATCCAATGTGCAGAGGCGATTAAACCATGGTAGATATAATAGGACTTTGACCTCTTATATACCGCGCAGTGGTTTCAGGTTGGGATCAAGGGACTGGATCCATACACTGAGAGGTACGATGTACCAGGGTGACTAGTGTAATCCATTGGTGACTTCACTCTACACACACAACCATTTCCCAGTTTTGTCAAGAAGTGAAGTAAAGGTTTTCTACCACAAAATCAAAGGGTATGTTGTCTAGAAAGCTGCCACTAAAATGGACAAACACAGCCTGACACACCTTTGTCGATGGCCTGGTATAAATGCCAGACGTAGCAAGAGGTCAACTACTTCTTGGAGAACATTGGTCTCTACTTCCAAACTTTTTCTCTCAAGCTCTGTCCTAAAGTCTTGCTCTCGTGTTATGAATACCCATCGATAGTATACATCACACGAGCATTGGCGCTCATTGGGTCATAAGGAAAGATGTAATCTTACTGAGATTTCCCCTGATCTGCTCTGACACTTCACCCAGTGAACAGCACACACCTCCAAACAGAGCATCCATCTAAGCCCATACCTTCTATCTGGCAGACACTAGCATTGACATGGATAACTTCATTGTGTCTAATTAATTTCATCTCATTTCAGCACTTGACTATTATTTTCGACAACATGTTTATATATAACTTACACGTTTACATACTGTAATGAGTAGTCAGGGAAGTATATAGCATTTAAAGGCCACTTAGACATGATTAGGCATGACCAGAAAACTCAAGGCTTAGTTGCGTGTGTACATCGTAAATAATCTGGGATAATGTCAAATAATCTCCTAAGATTAGCTTTCGTTTCAAGCTGCNTTTATTGTATGTCTCTGGAACCTGTATGCTATTTTCAGTCTGAGCCTTTCTTTTCTGTTTTATCTTTTTCTTAATTCTGAGAAACTTATCTTCATTTTTTTTCATGAAATCAGCTCTTTTCTCTCAAATTCTCTCTATTGTCTGGGTGTTAGGAGATTATTTTTAGCTTTTTAATTTCATCCTTGGAATTTTGGAGGCAGAGGATGGAAAGTGAGGATAATTAGTCTACATGTTTTCCCAGCTTGTCACTAGAGTTGCTTCCTATTCTGCTCTTATTTTACTTCCTTGGACACCTGCACCAGAAACCTGAGTTCCAGCAGGTGAGAGAGAAGGTGTGCTTGTTTAGGGAAAGGAAGAAAGAGAAGCAAGAGCCAAGCTTCTCGCTGTCACCGGAACAGGCTTGTCATCATTTCTTGTCCATTGGCCAAAACCACCACCCAGTCAGCACTCATGAAAACAATTCTTGGCCTCTCAAGTCTTCTCACAGTTCTCTTTTTTACTTTCTTTTTTTTTTTTTTTTTTTTTTGGTCTTTTCGAGACAGGGAGGTGAAAGGTAGGGGTTTGGTTTCATTCTTCCACAAGTGGTGACCCAGTTTAACCATTAGATACTGCCTTTCCTCCACTGAGTGTTGTTGACCCCTTTGTCAAATATCCAGTGGCTAAAATTGCATGTACTCAAGTTTGGGTCTTCAATTTTGTTCCATCGATATACAGGTCTATTTTTGTGCTAGTACCATGCTGTTTTTATGACTATAACTCTGTAATATAGACTGAGATCTGGTATAGTAAATCCCCCCCACCCCCCTCTTTTTGCTCAGTGTTGCTTTGGCTATCTGGGGTCTTTTGTGTTTCCATATGAATTTTAGGATTTTGTTTTCCAATTCTTTTAAGAAAGTCATGGGGATTTTGATTGGGATTGCATTGAGTCTATATATTTGGGTAGGATGGTCATTTTTATTATATTAATTCTTCCAATCCATGAGCATGGGAGGTCTTTTTTTTTTTTGTCTTTTTGAGACAGGGTCTCCCTGTAGCTCTGGCTGTCCTGGAACTCACTCTGTAGACCAGGCTGGCCTTGAACTCACAGAGATCTGCCTGCCTCTGCCTCCCAAGTGCTAGGATTAAAGGCATGCGCCGTCACACCCAGTGAACATTGGGAGGTCTTATCTTCTTCTGGTCTCTTCCTCAATCTCCTTCAAAGATTTAAAATGTTCATTGTAGAGATTTTTAATGCCTTTGTTAAGGTTTGTTCTCAGATTTTTTTTTTTTGAGGCTATTGTGAATGGGAGGATTTCTATGTTCTCCTTCTCCAATTGCGTATTATTGGCATTAGGAAGGCTATGGTTTTGTAGATTAATTTTGTAGATTAATTTTGTAACCTGCCACTTAACTGAAACTGTTCATTGTTTATAGGAGTTTTACGGTGGAATTTTTGGCATCCCTTAGGTATAATATATCATCTGCAAAAAGGAATAGTTTGACCTCTTCTCCAAGTAGTACTCCTTTAATTTCCTTATCTTGTCTTACTGCTCTCACAAGAGTTTCAAGCACTATATTGAAAAGGAGTGGAGATAGTGGGTATCCTTGCTGGGTTCCTGACTTTAAGCGGAATGCTTCTAATTCTTCTCCATTTAGAATGGCATTGGTTGTGAGTTTATTGTATATGGCTTTGATTATGTTGAGTTATGTTCCCTCCAGTCCAATTACCCCTAGGACTTTAAACATAAAGGCATGTTGAATTTTATCAAAGGCCTTTTCTACATCAATTGAGATGACCATGTGGTTTTTGTCTTTGATTTCATTTGTATGATTTATGACATTTATTGATTTACATATGTTGAACCATCCATGCATCTCTGGAATAAATCTGACTTGATCATGGTGGATGACCTTCTTGATGTGTGGATGTATGTGGTTTGCAAGGAATTTGTTGAGAATGTTTGCATCTATATTCATTAAGGATATGGTTATATAGTTTTTCTTTTTTGCCTGGTTTGGGTATTAGAGTGATGCTGGCTTCTGAATTTGGGAGATTTCCCTCTGTTTCTATATTTTTGAACAATTTGAGTAATATTGGTTGTAGGTCCTCTTTAAATATCTGATAGAATTCTGTCTAATCTATCTGGGGCTGGGCTTTTCTTAGTTGGGAGGTTTTGTATTACTGTTTCAGTTTCCTTACATTTTATAGGTCTGTTTAAGCTGTTGTTCTCTTTTTTTAGGCTTTGGTGATCCCAAGATTTCAGATATTCATCCATTTCTCTTAGGTTTTCAAATTTACTAGAGTATAGATTTTTATTTATTTTTTTAAATTTTTATTTATTTTTGCATGTGTATGAATGTACTGTCTGCATGTAGGTTGGTGCACCCCTGTCATGCAATGCCGCAGAGGTCAGAAGAGGGCGTCGGATTCCCCTGGAACTGGAGTCAAAGACAGTTCTCAGCCGCCATGTGGGTGCCAGGGATCGAACCCGGGTCCTCTGCAAGAGCGATCGGCGCTCTTAACTGCTAGGCCATCTCTCCAGCCCTAGAGTATAGGTTTTTAAAGTATTCCCATATAATCTTCTGGATCTTTTTGTTATCTGTTGTGATGTTTCCCCTTTCATTTCTAATTTTATTTGAAGTTTCTCTTTTTTTCTTTTGGTTAACTGGGCTAAGGCTCTATCTAACTTCTTTATCCTTTCAAACAATCAGCTCTTGGACTCATAGATTCTTTGTATTTTCTTTGTTTCTATTTCATTAATCTTTGCTCTGATTTTTGTTATTTCTTCTTCTCTATTGGGTTTGGGATTCATTTGTTGTTTTCTTTCAAGTGTCTTGAATTGCAATGTTAAATTAGAAAAACAAAATGATGTATGTTTTCCTTATTTGTGATTCTTACCACCAAATCCATATATGTGAGTATATACCATGATGTAACTGCAGGAACCAGGTAAATGAAAAGGAACCAGGAAGGCAAAGGGAAAGAGGGAACCTGGGATAGAAGCCTAGTAGTAGTAGATGACAGGTGTTACTGAGAGAGGAATGGCTAAAATCAGGTATTGAAATGGGAAGGGAGTGGAAGGGTTATAGAAGGAAAACGGGGATAGGCTGGGTGCGGTGGTGCATGCCTTTACTCCTAGCACTTGGGAGGCAGAGGCAGGCAGATCTTTGTGAGTTCAGGGCCAGCCTGGTCTACAAAGTGAGTTCCAGGACAGCTGGAGCTACAGGAAGACACTGTCTTGAAAAGACCAAAAAAAAAAAAAAAAAAAGAGTCTGAGAAAAGTGGGGCCATAGGAGACTGGCAGTATCAAGAGAGAAATGGGGATACTTTAAATGGAAAATGCATGGAGAAGACACAGAGGGAGGGCTAGACAGGTAAAGGGAGAGAAAATAGATAAATAATGCCTTGCTAGGGGAAAAAATCTGAGAGAATAATATTAGTCTGCAGTCTCTTGACAGAACACATTCACAATACCTCTACATGAGTCCATATGGAAAGATGAAGGCTGCATATCAGGAAACAGTACCAGATAGGTGAAACCTTCCTTTGAGTCATTGGCTGGGGTAGTCCAAAAGACTCCGAAAGTTACACAGGTTACTGCCACAGCACTTGATTGCCTCCAAGAACCTGAAGGTAAGACCCTGTTGCTGAAGATAGGACATACTTTATATACTGGATCTTCAGCAGTGGAGCTGGATCTGATGTGGAAGCCAATGCCCCTGAAGGCTAACTCTCATAGCTGTGGAGAGCACTATGCAAACCATTAAGGGAAATCAGCAACAAATGGTCCAACATCAGCCTCAAGACCAAATATCTATGTCAATGACCAGCAAGGGTCATTGTCATAGTACCATTTCTATCTTAGGTGAAATCAATGGCTAACTAATTGGGCCTTAAGCCCACTCAGTGGAAGGAAACTCATGTTTAGTAGCGTTAACATAGCCAAATGCACACATCTGGAGAGGTCATAGATCTTAGACAAATCCACAAGGTAGAGACATTCCTAGGCTAAGGTAACATTTTACTAACTCCAAAAGAAGTATCTTTCAATACCCCACTAAGACCTTTGGACAGGTCAACTGGACAAAGAATAAACAGAGAGACATATGAACTGAATGATACAATAAACCAAATGAACCTTACAGACATCTAATGAATATTCCACCCAAATATCAGAGAATACACTTTCTACTCAGCACCCCATGGAACATTCTCCAAAACTGACCACATACTAGGACATAGAAAAAAAAAATCAACAAATACAAAAAGATTGAAATAATTTCATGCATTCTATCAGACCACAGTTCAATAAAGCTCAATATCAACACCAGGATAAGCCCTACTATCTACAAGAACACATGGAGACTAAACAACACACTCGTCCTGAATAATGAATGGGTCAAGGAAGAAATAAAGAAAGAAATGAAAGCATTTCTGGAACTGAATAACAATGATAATACAACACGACAAAACCTATGGGATACTTTAAAAGCAGTCCTAAGAGGGAAGTTTATAGCCATGGGTGCCTACATTAGAAAAACAGAAAGAACACAAGTGAACAATCTAACACTGCAGCTAAAAACACCTAAGAGACAACAACAAATGAACCCTAAATGCGACAGACAGGAAGAAATCACAAAAACTGAGCAGAAATCAATGAACTAGAAATAAAGAAAACAATACAAAAAAAATCAATGAATCCAAAAGTTGGTTCTTTCAGAGAATAAACAAGATAGACAGACCTCTAGCCCAGATAACCAAAAGAAAGAAAGAGCAACTCCAAATCAATAGAATCCATGATGAAAGGGGAAATATCACAATATACAATGAAAAGATCTAGACAATCATATGGAAATACTTCAAAAACCTATACTCTACTAAGTTTGAAAACCTAGGAGAAATGGATGAATATCTGAAATCCTGGGAATCACCAAAGCTTAAATAAGAAAAGATCCACAGCTTAAGCAGACCTATAATTTATGACGAAATTGAAAATGTAATAAGAAACTTCCCAACTAAAAAAAAGCCCAGGCCCAGATGGTTTCATGGCAGAATTCTACAAAACATTTCAAAAAGACTTACAACCATTGTTACTCAAATTGTTCAGAAGGATACAAGCAGAGGGAAATCTCCCAAATTCCTGCTATGAAGCCAGCATCACTCTAATACCCAAACCAGGCAAAGATACATCCAAAAAGAGAACTATAGACCCATTTCACTAATGAACACAGATGCAAAAATTATCAACAAAATACTTGCAAACAGCATACAGAAACACATCAAAAAGAACATTTATCATGACCAAGTTGGATTCATACCAGAGATGCAGGGATGGTTCCATATATGAAAATCAATAAACATCATCAAACACATAAATGGACTGAAAGACAAAAACCACATGATCATCTCAATTGACACAGAAAAAGCCTTTGACAAAATCCAGTATCCCTTCATGCTTAAAGTCCTAGAGGGAATTGGATTGGAGGAATCATTCCTCAGTGTAATCAAAGCCATATGCAGGAAACCCACAGCCAGTATCATCCTAAATGGAGAAACAACAGAAATATTCCCCTTAAAGGTAGGAACTCAGCAAGGCTACCCCCTGTCACCACTCCTCTTCAATATAGTGCTTGAAACACTCGCTAGGGCAATAATGCAAGAAAAGGAAGTTAAAGAAGTACTAACTGGAAAAGAGGAAGTCAAGCTATCCCTTTTTGCTGATGATATAACTGTTTACTTAAGGGATGCTAAAAACTCCACCAGAAAACTCCTAAAAATGATTAAGAGCTTCAGTAAATTGGCAGGATATAAAATTAACCTAGAAAAATCAGTACCCTTTCTTTACACCAACAACAAGCAACTGAAGAAGAAATTCAAGGAGACCTTCCCACTCACAATAGCCTCAAAAACAATAAAATACCTAGGAACAAACCTAACCAAAGACACCAAGGATCTCTACAACAAAAATTTTAATCCCTGAAGAAGGAAATTGAGGAAGACATCAGAAGATGGACAAACCTCCCATGCTCATGGATTGGGAAAATACATATAGTAAAAAGGTCCATTCTACTCAAACTCAGGTACAGATTTAATGCAATCCCAATCAAAATCCCCAAGAGCTTCTTCACAGGCTTGGGAAAAAAATCCTCATTTCCAAATTTCATTTGGAAAAACAAAGGACCCAGAATAGCCAACGCAACCCTGAGCAAAAAGAGCAATACAGGGGGGGATCACTCTACCAGGGCTATAGTCATAAAAACAGCTTAGTACTGGCACAAAAACAGACCTGTTGACCAATGGAACAAAACTGAAGATCCAAACTTGAGCACATACAATTTAGGCCACCGCATATTTGACAAGGGGGCCAACAAGACACAATGGAGGAAAGAAAGCATCTTCAGCAAGTGGTGTTGGCAAAACTGGATCACCACTTGTAGAAGAATGAAATTAAACCCCTACCTCTCGCCCTGTACAAAAGTCAACTCCAGATGGATCAAATACCTCAATGTGAAACCCCAAATTCTGAAGGCGATAGAAGAAAAAGTTGGCAGCAGACTACAAGACATAGGCATAGGAAAAAGACTTCCTAAATCAGACAGCAACTGCGCAAGAATTAAGGTTGACAACTGACAAATGGGACCTCATTAAACTCAAAAGCTTTTGTACATCAAAAGAAACAATCAAGGAAGTGAAGAGAAAATCCACAGAGTGGGAGGAAACTTTCACTGCAGATACTTCTGACAAAGCATTGATTTCCAGAATACATAAACTACTCAAAAAACAAAGAAGAAAGAAAAAAAATGACCCACTCAATAGATGGAGCAAAGAGCTGAACAGAGACTTCACATGTGAGAATTAGAGATGGCTGAGAAACATCTTAAAAAGTGTGAAACGTTGCTAATAATTAAGGAAATGCAAATTAAAACCACTTTAAGATATCATCTCACTCCAATAAGACTGGCTAGGATAAAGAAAACAAATGATACCAAGGGCTGGAGAGGTTGTGAGGAAAGGGGAACACTTGTCTGCTGCTGGTGGGAATGTAAACTGGTACAACCACTATGGAAAGCAGTGTGGAGAACCCTTGGAAGACTCAGAATGAATTTGCCACCTGACCCAGCCATACCACTTCTGGGTATGTACCCACAAGACTCATCTTACAGACATACATGCACAGCCATATTTATTGCAGTTCTTTTCACAATAGGGAAGAGCTGAAACCAACCCAAGTGCCCCTCAACTGATGGGTAGATAGAGAAAATGTGGTACATCTACACAATGGGATTCTATGCAGTGGAAAAGAAAGATAACATCATGAGCTTTGCAGGTGTTCTAGTTTGTCTTCCATTGCTGTGACAAAACACTCTGACCAACACCAACTTGGGGAAGAATGGATTTATTCGGCTTACATCTCCTGGGTCACAGTTCATCACTTAGGGAGCCCAAGACAAGAACTCAGGGCAGGAACCTGGAGGCAGGAGCTGAAGCACAGGCCATGGAGGAATGCTGTTCACTGGCTTGCTGTTCACTGGCTTGCTCTCCCGGCTCATGCCCAGCCCACCTTCTTATACAGTACACAACATCCTGCCCAGGGTGGCACTACTAATTGTGGGCTGGGCCCTCCCACACTGCTTGACCATCAAGACAATACTCCACAGATGTGGCCACAGGCCAATCCAATGGAGCCAATTCCCCAGTTGAGGCTCCCTCAACCCAGGTGTGTCAAGTCGACACTAAAGCTATCCAGCACAATTGACCCCTTGTCAACTTGACACACAAAACACATCACTATTAAACCACCACCTTTCCAGTTCTTATCCCCAAAGTATGATGTTAACATTAATCACAACCTAAGATAGTACAACCTTAAAAGCCCCACAGTCCTTAAAATATTCAAACACTTAAAAGTTCAGTCTATTAAAAGTCTCTTAACTGTGGGCTGCTGTAAAATCCAAAACGAGTACTGTCTTATTTCAAAGGGAAGAATCAGGCACTCTCAAACAAAACCTAAGTCCATCAAGTAGCTCAAGGCTGGACACCTGGGACTCACTCACGATCTTCTGGGCTCCAAAGGGTTTCAGCAGCTCCCCTTCTCTGCTCTGCTGTCCGTGACACACACTGCTCATCTCGAAGGCCTAGGCCGACTCCATTCCACACCTGCCACTGCTCTTGGTGGTCATCCCACAGTCCCGGCATCTCCAAAAAGCTGGGGTCGCCACTGAAACTGAGGTAGCACCCTCACCAATGGTCTCTTCTGACATCTCCTGGTGCAAAGCCTCAGCTTCTCTCCATGACCCCTGCAATCCTGGGGTCTTCACTGCAACCGAGGTACACTTCCACCAATGGTCTTTCCTGACCTCTCACAGTGCCAAGCCTTGGCTGCTCTTTGTGACCCCCTTAAATATCAACACTGGAACCATATAGGAGACTCTTACACATTACCAAGTCCTGCTTCTGGCTCGAGATGGAGGCTCAGACCTCTTCTGGATCATAGCTTCTGTGTGCTAACCCTGGATAAATTCTTCCCAGATTTCACCACAGTGATGCTGGTCTCTTGTTACAGCTGATTTTTCAGCCCCAGCTAACCAGCATCAATTGTCCCAGTACAACAAAGATTTCCCTTCAGGTTCTGGTCTCTTGTTACTTACAGCTGATTCTTCAGCCCCAGCTGACCAGAACCCACAGATTACAGTCCTGATGATCTCTGTTCCCCTTTGAAACTAGAAACTTCACAAGCCAGGCCTCCATCTTCTACAACTCCTTCAGCAAAACTGCTCCAAGCTCCACAGCAACAATCTTTAGGCATTCAATGATCTTCCCAGCCCAAATTTCCAAATGCTTCCACAATCCTTCTCCAAAACACCAAGGTCAGGTCTGTCACAGCAATGCCCCAATCTCTGGTACCAATTTCTGTTCTAGTTTGTCTTCCATTGCTGTGACAAAACACTCTGACCAACACCAACTTGGGGAGGAAAGGGTTTATTCAGCTTACATCTCCTGGGTCACAGTTCATCACTTAGGGAGCCCAAGACAGGAACTCAGGGCAGGAACCTGGAGGCAGGAGCTGAAGCACAGGCCATGGAGGAATGCTGTTTACTGGCTTGCTCCCCTGGCTCATGCCCAGCCTGCCTTCTTATATGGTACACAACAACCTGCCCAGGGTGGCACCACTCATTGTGGGCTGGGCCTTTCCACACTGTTCGACAATCAGACAGTACTCCACAGATGTGGCCATAGGCAAATCCAATGGAGCCAATTCCCCAATTGAGGCTCCCTCAACCCAGGTGTGTCAAGTTGACACTAAAGCTATCCAGCACAGCAGGTAAATGGATGGAGCTATAAGATATCACGCTAAGTGAAGTAACACAGTCCAGAGAAACAAACGATGAATGGTATGCCTCATCTGTGGATGCTAGTGCCATTTACCTAATTGTATGGCAAACTGAGCAAAGTTAATGTGATCTGCAAACAACTGTGCTCTTATGTTGTGAATCCCTTAAAAAAAATAAATGAAAATTAAAAAACATAAAATGCACTAAGTATATTATTTACAAAATTGCATTATGCAGATATATTCAAATAATGAAAACATAATTTAAAATTCATATTTCCCACTAAGGAAAGAGCCCTTTATACCTGGTCTACCTAGTGAGTTCCAGGACAGTTCAAACTACAGGGAGACCCTGCCTCAAAAAGACCAAAAAAAACCCCCAAAACAGAACTTATTTGAGGTTGAATGTGTTAGATCTTAAGAACACAGTCAAAGGACTTACATATACTACATATATGAACTAATATCCCTTTCTTGTTTCACTTTCTAAATATTTTAGTATTCACACACATGAATTTGTGCACATATATACATGTTTACATTATAGGCTAGGCTCTGCATATAAGAGAGAACATACATGTTTTTTTTTTTTTTCTGAGACTGGGTGAACCCTTAATAAATACTCTAGTTCCAACCAACTACTGGCTTCTAACAAAACTAAATTCCAATCAACTTGGAAAATTACACACCATGCTTTGGTGAGATAAAATGGTGCTGATGTCAATCCCCCCTCCCAGATTCCCCATGTGTTTCCAGGGCTATAGCACTGCCTGTTGACACTGGATATACCTCCTCATTCCTTCTTCTTTCTTGGCTTCCTTTACCAGAAACCAGGGTACCTAGGAGCCAAGGGGGAGGTCAAAACAAGATCCAGACAACCTTGCTAATTTCTCCTGCTGTGTCCATGCTAAACTAATTCATGTGATTTTTTTTAATAAAGAAAAGGGGGGATGATTATACGTATTTAATCTGGGAGATTTATGGATTTACTGGGGACATTCGACCTTATGGAGGATGGGCTTATTTTATCATGGATCTAAGGTCACCACAGGCAGAAAGTGACCACTTTGCCATCTTGGCTGGTGACTTAACCAACACAGAGGCATCCATGTAACCTGGTTATTATCTTACTTTTTAAAATTTTTATTTATTTTTATTTTATGTGTATGAACATTTGCCTGCATGTATGTAATTGCACCTGTGTCATGCAATGCCCACAGAGATCAGAAGAGGGCACTAGACCTCTTGGAACTGGAGTTAATGGTTGTTAGTTGTCTTGTGGGTGCTGGGAACTGAACCCAGGTCCTCTGCAAGAGCAGTCAGTGCTCTTACGAGCTAAGATATCTCTCCAGCTCCACTCTGAATAACAATGTCATCAATATGAGCATAGCCATGTAGGTTGGTCACATCTTGGTTAGTGACATTATCAAAATGGCAAGAGCCATGTGACTTTTCCCGGTCTTGGTTAATGAAACCTCCTGGCATAAACCAAAATGCTAGCATCCTTAAAACTTCCTGGTACCACTGAGTCCCCAGGGGATCACTGTACCCCAGGAATTTCTTTGGACCACAAGCAGTCAGTCACATGCGCCAACCTTTCTCCCATTTTTTCCCTATTGGTTTTCACCTTCCTGAATGCCTAATGGGATTATGGAAATAGGAGACTGCAAGACAGTTTCTATTTCCATGACATAACTGATGCATTTTATCAAGCGAAGAAGGCAATACCAGACCTCCATGGTGGGGTTTTTGAATTCTGAAACATTATTTTTCATGGTGTATATACTGGTTTCTAGAGAGGACTTAGATTTTTTCCCTGCCATTTGCCTTCAAAATTAGCCAGCTACCAGTGCAGGAGCTGATACTTTGAAATAGTAGACCTGGGGATCTCATGTAAAGCTGCAGGGGTCCAGGGCTGGTGTTTGGAAACCACAGGTCCCAATCCAGATGCAAAAGGATATATTACCAGGTACTAGACAGCATGTTGCCAGCAGGCAGCTGCAGCAGCTGGAGGCAGCCTTACCAGGCTGCTTATGTAGGAGGTGGAGATGTTGGCTCCACTGGGTCTTAATGCCTGCTCTTTCTGCCTAGTATCTCAAAGCTGGTGTTTTCTGAGATATTTTTCCATTCCTTACAATGCCTTTGCTCGTTGTTTGTGTCCCATCATGCCTTGAGCATCTTTGCTTTTGTTTTTACTTCCTAGTTATACTGACATGGACAGGCTAAAGAGAAAGAGCATTCTGACAGCATCTCTTTCCACATTCTTTTAGGTGTTATTGTTTTCTATGTTCCATATGCTCTAGATTACATGTACTTGAGCTAAAATTGCATGTGGTAAATTGTAACGAGGCTCTACGAATCCAGAGAGCCCCCTTTAAATGGAAAACTTACCATGAGTGCTTGTTGTGCTTACTTTCTATCTAGTTTGAGAAATCTAATATGGATTGACAGATTATAAAATTTCTAAAAGGGTCAAAGGGAATGTTTAAGGGGGTAAATGTTCAACACAAAGGAGTTGAGACACTCTCCCTATCATCATTAGAGGTTGGCTGACTTCCCTGATACATGAGTACCAATATTTACTTCAGAGTTTTTATGGATGTTGGGTACTGCACAGGCAAGATAATATTAAGCAGGCAAATACAAAAAAAATCATTAAGGTCAGAGGGTTAGATTCACATCAGTAATAAAAAATAATCCAAATAGACTCCATCTTCTTTATGGTCACTAATAAAGAAGGATGTAATGCAGGAAATTGAGGTCTTGGGAAGGGAATGGCTAATTCGTCAGGCCTCTTCATTACTCAAAGTCACTCATGAAGGGAAAATGATAAGGGATAGTGCAGAGGATGCTCTGACAGCCAAGACCATGGAGATCTGCCAGACAGGCCAATATAGTCTCCTTTTATCTTGTGGAAGGTAACAAGGCACCCTGAATCTGTATCTTTTTGAACCAAAAATCAAAGAAAAAAATGTTTGATGGTTTTCTACACTCAAGTCTAGCCTAAAGTTAAACTGGAGAATAAAAAATTGGACTCTAGCTATGTATGGTGGTATGCACATTTAATACCAGCCCTCAGGAAGGAAAGGCAAGCAGATCTCTGTGATGCTGAGGCAAGCTGGGACAAAGGAGACCTTGTTGCTAACAGGAACAAAACAAAGAAAAAAAGATAGAAAGAAAAAAGAAATCTGGCCTTTGTTGGAAAATATTAATCAGAGTATTGTAGTATCCTACAACTGAATTTCTTTGAAGGAAGGAGGGTACTTATTAAGCTTTTCAGAGTATGTGCCTCCAATCAGCCACACACTGATTGTAGATATAAACTTTTTTTTTCTTTTTTGGTCGTTTTGAGAGAGGATCTTCCTTAGCTCTGGCTGTCCTGGAACTCACTCTGTAGACCAGGCTTGCCTTGAACTCACAGAAATCCCCTGCCTCTGCCTGCCAAGTGCTAGGATTAAAGGCGTGCGCCACTGCGCCCAGCTTAGATATAAGCTTTTTTTTTTTTTTTATTGATGTTTTGTGTATAGATACAAGCTTTTAAGCACCTAATCACTCCAAGTATAGCCAGGGAGGATCTCAGGTTAGAAAGTAAAGGCAGATACTTCTGTAGGTGTGATCCTTTGGATCCTGAGTACTGCTTGCTGCTGACCCCTGATCTTATAAAGTTTAGCTATATCAGAGGGCAATCCTTCAAAGTCAAGTGTTTTATCTCTTGTCAATCTGCAGTACCACAATGTAAGGCTCAGTAGATGATAAGATTCCCCTGGACACATCTTTACAGGTTATAAGAACAGATGCTTTGGATCCAGCCCATCATCACTGGACTCAATAAATCTCCTGTTTATATAAACTATAGGGATTGGTTTTACATAGAAACAAATATCTTTTGTTACATTATGGAGGTATATTGTCATATGCTGTCTGAACTCATCTAGAAACTGGCTCTGGAAACGAAGTTTGGCCATCTCACTTCAGACTCTAGAATATCTGTTTCAAAGTGTTTTACAAAGCCGTTCTCCTGACTAGCACTAGCTCTCTAATTTTGTGACAGGATGCAGGACGTAAAAAAGCCCTTAGGAAGAGCTAAGGGCTAAACTATGTCCAACAGGGGTTAATTATTTATCTCATGATATAAAGATATCTGTAGTGGAAACAGCTAAAAGGATGCTCTATTTTGTCTGCTGATCTTTTTCTCCAACAGAATGTAAGGATCTCAAAAAGAAATTAGGTAGCTTCACTGAAAAGCCTGACCAATATGTTCATGTTTTCCAGAATAATCTCTATGACTAGGCTGGAGGGATATTATGCTCCTTTTAGACTAGATCCTGTCCTTAGTGGAAAAACAAAGGGTAATACAAAAACAAAAGGCTGTGACTTCTGGATGTGACTGTCACAGGACCCCAGTCAGGACTCCCCAGCCCAGGTTCCCACAGGGGCACCGAGAATCCTTTTCCGTTACCCTAGTTGGAAGAGTAATGATCCTTGTGGCAACTAAGATAGGAAACATTTTACCTGTTTTAGTTCAGAAGGGCTGAGGAGAGTGAACCTGAGGACCACCGCTAGAGGTCTCTCCAGGGCTTATTTCCTCCAAGGACAGCCAGGGCATTTCTGGAGGAACATGTCTCAGCCCCTACTGGACCCTGACCCAACTGTCAAAGCAACCATTGCAAGGCAAGGTGTCTCCATGGCCCCAAGAGTTCCAGGTCATCCCCTCCATC
The DNA here is from genome assembly GCA_009823505.1 of Rhizomys pruinosus. Classification (NCBI taxonomy): domain Eukaryota; kingdom Metazoa; phylum Chordata; class Mammalia; order Rodentia; family Spalacidae; genus Rhizomys; species Rhizomys pruinosus. Next base: position 197,227 of record VZQC01004415.1, read on the forward strand.
TGAACACTGACAGGTCTCTCTCTAGATTCCTAGATACCAGCCCAACTTGAGGTGCTAAAGTAGCTTTACAAATAGAGCAGCACAACTGGATCTCTTCATGGCACTGGTTCCCAGTCTTCCTTGCTGCCTACCTCCTCAGGTCCACAGCCCCAGAAAATAGATACTGTCGGGGCATATCAAGCCAGACCATAAAGGGATTTTTTTTAAAGGTGTGCGCCACCACCCCCGGCTTAAAGACGGTTCTTAGATGCCATGTGGGTGGTGGGAAACGAACCCGGGTCTCTGCAAGGGCAGTCGGTGCTCTTAGCCACTGAGACATCTCTCCTGTCCCAGAGATTTTTTTTTTTTTAACCTGGACTCTTGCCTGTCAATTGCGGAGGGAGGCCGGGGTCGTCGACACTCTTTTCCCATCACGCCTTCCTCATATTTTCACAGACTCCAGTCTCCCTGCTGGGCAGGGATATTGCTTGTCAATGCCAGGTGGAACTGGTCCTGCCTCCAGGACCAGATTCTTCTTCTAGTAGAAATCAACATTGATCCTTCAGTGTGGACAGATGGAGAAGCTGTGAGCCAAACAGTAACTGCCTCACAAGTCATTATACACCTAAAGGAACCCGCCAACGTTTGTCACCAAAGGCAGCTTCCCATGAGACGTGAAACACTGGAAAGACTTAAGCCTATTACTTTGTTCCTTAAGAAACAGGGATTCTTGAAGGACTGGTCCAGTCCTGACAACTTGCCCATCCTAGGGGTCCCAAAGAGACCTAACAAATGGCAGTTAGTCCAGGACTTCTGACTCATAAATGAGGCAGTGACCCCTCTACACCCTGGTAACCAATCCCTATACTCTCCTAAATCCAAATCCCTACTGGAACAACTGACTACTCTGTCCGAGATTTCACAGATGTCTTTTTCTGCTTCCCCCCACACCCTAGCATTCAGCTTTTGCCTTTGGGGATCCAACTTATAAGGCTGGAGAGATGTTGTAGTTTGTCTTCCATTGCTTTGACAAAACACTCTGACCAACACCAACTTGGGGAAGAAAGGGTTTATTCAGCTTACATCTCCTGGGTCACAGTTCATCACTTAGGGAGCCCAAGGCAGGAACTCAGAGCAGGAACCTGGAGGCAGAAGCTGAAGCACAGGCCATGGAGGAATGCTGTTCACTGGCTTGCTCCCCTGGCCCATGCCCAGCCTGCCTTCTTATATGGTACACAACAACCTGCCCAGGGTGGCATCACTCATTGTGGGCTGGGCCCTCCCACACTGCTCGACAATCAGACAATACTCTACAGATGTGGCCACAGGCCAATCCAATGGAGCCAATTCCCCAATTGAGGCTCCCTCAACCCAGGTGTGTCAAGTCGACACTAAAGCTATCCAGCACAATTGACCCCTTGTCAACTTGACACACAAAACACATCACTATTAAACCACCACCTTTCCAGTTCTTATCCCCTAAGTATGATGTTAACATTAATCACAACCTAAGACAGTACAGCCTTAAAAGCCCCACAGTCCTTAAAATGTTCAAACACTTAAAAGTTCAGTCTATTAAAAGTCTCTTAACTGTGGGCTGCTGTATAATCCAAAACAAGTACTGTCTTATTTCAAAGGGAAGAATCAGGCACTCTCAAACAAAACCTAAGTCCAGCAAAGTAGCTCAAGGCTGGACACCTCATGATCTTCTGGGCTCCAAAGGGTCTCGGCAGCTTCCCTTCTCTGACTCTGCCATCCGCGGCACACACAGCTCATGTCACAGGCCCAGGCTGACTCCATTCCACACCTGCTGCTGCTCTTGGTGGTCGTCCCATGGTCCTGGCAGCTCCAAAAAGCTGGGGTCGCCACAGAAACGGAGGCAGCACCTTCAAAAATGAATGGTCTCTTCTGACCTCTCCTAGTGCCAAGCCTCAGCTTCTCTCCATGACCCCTGCAATCCTGGGGTCTTCACTGCAATCAAGGCCGCACTCTGACCAGTGGCCTTTTCTAGCTTTTCATAGTGCCAGGCCTCACTGCTCTCTGTGACCACTTCATGCTTTCAACACTGGAACCATATAGGAGACTCTTACACATTACCAAGTCCTGCTTCTGGCTTGACATGGAGGCTCGGGCCCCTTCTGGAACATAGCTTCTGTGTGCTGACCCTGAAGAAATTCTTCCCAGAAGATTTCACCACAGTGATGCTGGTCTCTTGTTACTTACAGCTGATTTTTCATCCCCAGCTAACCAGCATCAATTGTCTCAGTACAACAAAGATTTCCCTTCAGGTTCTGGTCTCTTGTTACTTACAGCTGATTCTTCAGCCCCAGCTGACCAGAACCCACAGATTAAACAGTCCTGATGATCTCTGCTCCCCTTTGAAACTATAAACTTCACAAACCAGGCCTGCATCTTCTACAACTCTTTCAGCAGAACTGTTCCAAGTTCCACAGCCATGGTCTTTAGGCATTCAATGATTTTTCTATCCCAAAGATCCAAACACTTCCACAATCCTTCCCCAAAACACCAAGGTCAGGTCTGTCACAGCAATAGCCCACTCTCTGGTACCAATTTCTGTTCTAGTTTGTCTTCCATTGCTGTGACAAACACTCTGACCAACACCAACTTGGGGAGGAAAGGTTTTATTCAGCTTACATCTTCTGGGTCACAGTTCATCACTTAGGGAGCCCAAGGCAGGAACTCAGAGCAGGAACCTGGAGGCAGAAGTTGAAGCACAGGCCATGGAGGAATGCTGTTTACTGGCTTGCTCCCCTGGATCATGCCCAGCCTGCCTTCTTATATGGTACACAACAACCTGCCCAGGGTGGCACCACTCATTGTGGGCTGGGCCCTCCCACACTGCTCGACAATCAGACAATACTCCACAGATGTGGCCATAGGTCAATCCAATGGAGCCGATTCCCCAATTGAGGCTCCCTCAACCCAGGTGTGTCAAGTTGACACTAAAGCTATCCAGCACAAGAGATTACTTGGAATGTTCTTCACCAAGGTTTAGAAAGAACCCCCATTTATTTGGCATAGGATCTCATAAACTGGTCAAGCCCCTATATACCTTATTCTAATATGTGGATGATTTGTTAATCTGTGGGGCATATAAAAAGGAAATTTCTCAGGGAACTAAGTCCGAGTCCCTACTCAATATCAATTTTCTGGCTATGAGAGGTTTTAAGGACTTTTGAGGGAAGGCCCAGCTTTGCCAGTCCAGGGACATAAACTTGGGAATATTAGAGGGAAGAAAGCATAGTTTGAGCCTGGCCTGGATTCAGCCTATTTCAGCCTACCCATTCCCTCGGACTGCTGCTTGAAAGTCTGAGGGCCTTCCTTGGGATTATGGGCTTCTGCAGGATCTGGTTTCCTGGATTTGCAGAACTGGCCAGACTCCTTAAAGAGGTTCAAAAATGTCCCTTTGTACTCCTAATGTAGTAACAAAATAGTGTAGTGTAGTGTAGTGTAGTAGTAACTCAAGGCCTATCAATTTTCCCAGTGACTCCAGGAGATACTTACTTGGGCTCTGCTTTAGGATTATCCACTCAAATCCAATTTTCTCTCTGTGCAATTGAAACGTAAGTTGTTCTAGGGGGCCCTAAGCCAGCCACTGGGACCAATGCCACAAATGATGGGATACCTGAGTAAAGATCTCAGTCTCTAAAAGATGACCAAGGTACAAGGTACTTGAAAGCTTTATCAGCCTTAAGACTCTCATACCACCAGGCACACAAATTAACACTGGGAAAGCATTTTACCAGCCCCATTGGGAAAATACTCAATTCAAGGGGGGGGGCATTTGTGGTTATTTGAAAGCAGGATGATAGAGTATCAGGCTCTTCTGATAAAAGGCCAGAGGTGACTCTTAAATTCTGCCCCTCTCACAACCTTACTACCTACCCAGCCGAAAGGGAAAGTTCTAAGCATGCACACTGGGAGGACTTACCAGAAATTTGTGTTGCCAGACCTGATCTCAAAGACCTAGAAAAATCCTAGAAAATAGGAGCTCATTCCTTCAGGAAAGAATTCATAAGGAAGGGAATGCTGTCTAGCAGGATTCAAAACTCTTGAGTCTATTCAATGGAAATTCCATGTTTATTAAAGGCAATTCAGCTCCCCCAGGAGGTGGCAGTCGATGCACTGTCAGGGACATCGAAAAGGCTAGGACTCAATAATGTTTGCTAATCACCTAGGTGATGCATCTGTCAAGAGGGCTACCTCCAAAACTGAGGGAAGGCTCCCTGTTACTCCCTGGGAGGCCGTGTTATACCACCCTTGAAATGGAGGAAGCCCCCAAAGGGAACATACCCCAGACCATTGAGGATAGTGGGTTGCCCCATGACTGTTTATGGCTGCCTGGATCATTACAATGGAAAATTCTAAAATCTGTCCACCAACTATCATCATCTAGGGAGGGAAAACTCCATTTATCTAATTAAGAAATTGTTTACGATAAAGGGAATATCAAATGCTATCACTCAAATAGGTCAGGGATGTGAAATTCATAACAAAAACCAAAATGAACAACAACAACAAAAACCAGTCCTTGCAACAGTTATTTAAGTCCCTTGGCACATGGAGGCAAGGAAATTACTCAGGAAAAGATTGGACAACGGACTTTACCCACTTGCCAGGTTGACACTTTCATTGGTTGAATTAAAGCCTTCTCTTGTTAGACAGAAAATTCATAAGAAGTAATAAAGGCTCTCTCAGGGGGCTAGAAAGATGGCTCAGTGGGTAAGAGGACTGGCTGCTTTTGCAGAGGACCTGGGTTCAATTCCCAGCACCTACCTGACAGCTAACAACTGTCTACAACTCCAGTTTCAGGGGAATCCAATGCCCTCTTCTGACCTCAGTAGGCATTGCATGACACTTATTACATGCAGGCAATACACCTGTATACATAAATTAAAAATAAATAAAATATTAGATAAATAAAGGCTCTCTTAAATAAAATTTCCAGGTTTGAAATACTTAGGAGTACACAAACTGACAGTGAGCCTGCCTTCAAGGCAGAAGTCACTCAGGATGTTTCCAGAGCTCTGGAAATGCAATTTGACCTCCTCTGAGCCTTGTATCCCCAGTTTTCCTGAAAGGAAGAGAGAATAAATAGCCTACTCAAAAGATGTCTTTCCTAAGAGTGAAATGTGAGTAAAGAGTGAAAATGCCCTGGATCAAGATCTTGCCTCTAGATATTAGCCCTAATGTGCCAAAGGAGTACCTCTGGACCATTGGGGTACACTCCTTTTGAGGCCTTATATGGTAGGCCCTTCCTTTCAAGAAACATGTTCTAAGATCCTGAGACTACCCAACCAGTGTTGCATGTTACCCACTTAACCATGTTCAAGCAAATCCTTTCAGAACTAAAACAGGGTACCTCCAAAGATGTGGGACTTTCTCCCTTCTGCCCTGGAGAGCTGGTTCTAATCAAATGAGAAGAGACCACCCTCCGCCCTAGACCCCAATTGAGAGGGCCTTATTGTGCCACTTTATCTACCCCTATGGCTGTCAAGGTGCCTGGTATGGACTCCTGGATTTATTACATCAGGATTAAGAAGTGGCATACTTCACATCCCTCACAGGAGGAAAACCCAACTGTCACCTTTCTGGAGGTAGGTTTCAACATCTCCTGAGGACCACTGGGGGACCTTAGGCAGCTTTTCAAGAAGCAACTGTCAAAGTCATTGATGAGTATTATCCCTTGATACCCATATATTTATCTACTCTTGAATTTTCTTCTTCCCAGTAGCCCTATGAAGAGGACTTTGTCTAGTGGACTGTCTCTCTGTTGGGCTTTTCTGGGAACAGTCGCCCGTCTCTGGGCTTGTTCGTTTCCATTTCATCATATGCCTCTCCCCAAGTTCAAAATGGAAAGACAACCACCTAATTACTCTAACACTATTGCCTGGAGGGAACTTTTAACAAATTGCTGGATTTGCTATCAATCCCCTCCCTCCACTGAACTCAACTGGATGTCTACCTCCTTCTAGAGGAATCCCTCATCTTTAACTGGGGCCAAAGCCAAGCAGCATAGTGACTACCTGACCAGGACCCTTCAGTGGTCAGGAAAGATTCATGGGGCAGTCCCTGTCACCTTCTATCACCCTCAGACATGGTAGCCATTCAGGATCTGGCCTGTAAGTAGTCTGAGTGCTATGAAAAGCTGTGCAGCTATTTTTTCCCTAAAGCTTAATACAATTTTTTTGTTTTGGTATTTTTGAGACAGGGTCTCCCTGTAGCCCCAGCTGTCCTGGAACTCACTCTGTAGACCAGGCTGGCCTTGAACTCACAGAGATCCATTTGCCTCTACCTCCCAAATGCTGGGATTAAAGGCATGCCCCACCACACCTGGCAAGTTTAATACAATTTTAAACTCCACTGAGCCAGGCCGTACGGAGAAAAACTCACCTCTGCCTTTCTTTCACAAATTACCCCAACCCTTGGACTAAGAACACTTCTCTCCCATTGGGAAAACTGCTACCAAAGATGGTATCATAACAACTCTACTGAGAGGTTGGCTCTGCTTCCAGCTGTAAAGTTGTTACACCTATAGATTCCCTTAATGCCAGACTAGGGCTCCTTGATTCCACTGGGTGGGAGGAAGTTATTTCAGTACTTAATTCTTCTCAACTGTTGTCCCTCAGGACTCCAAGGAAATCTTGTGGAGACCCTGCAATAGGATCCAGGGCCAGAAACAAGGGTAGATTATTCTCTTCCCTAGGAAACATATGGCACACCAGGCAACATGGCCTGTCTCATACAGCCCTTATAGGATTGTGTATAATATTACCTCTCTGGCTACCTCTCACATTAAAGAGTGCAAGGCTCCTTATAGCAGGAATTATAGGGCAATGTTATTAGGAATTGATTACCCCATGGTTTGGAATGTCTTATCACCAAAACACTTTAGCAGCACTTACTATAGCAGTTGGAAATCTCACTAAAACCTCTCATTGAGACATCTCTGGATATCTTGGGCCAAGTAGTAATGGATAATGACTTGGCTCTACTCTTTGCTGACCAAGAAGGTGTATGTGCAGTCTTAAATTTTTCTTTTTATAAACACATTTTCCCAAATAGAGACCGACATTTGGAATCTATATAATAAAGCCACATAGTTACATACACTCCAGCCTGCAACAGGATCAAAGCAATGGGAGGAACTTAAGGCTTGGCTGGCTTCCTGGACCTGGCTCATGTCCTTCTTGGGACACCTCATTATTGCCTTAATAATTTTTGGTCTTTGTCTCCTCAAGTGCATTGCTAGGTTTATCTCCCAACACATCGAAGCAATTAAATTGCAGATGGTCTTGCAGATGGAACCTCAGATATCCTGCCGGCTGGAATTTTACTACAGCCATCTATCTGGATTGACCCCAGGAGCTTGCTCCATTGGATACGGGCTTCCCAAAGCTCTGCCCCTACCAATCAGTAAGCAACTAGAGTGGTCTCTGCTCCAGCCCCCAGCTGTCACTGTCAACCATTGAGAGGGAGGACTGAGAGAGAGGGGATGTAAGTAGAGAAGGAAAGTGAGGGTGGGTCCCTCAAGATGCAGCTTCTTCCTGAAGGACGCTGTGTTGAAAAGTAGTGAGAAAGAAGAGTCCACTCAGGAGTGAACCTCCAGCTCCCAGGCAGGATCAATAAGAGGGTCCAGGGACTCTATAAGAGCCTGACTCACTACCTACTGGGTGGATTTCTAGGTCTAAGGCCCCATCTATGTCATAAAGAGCTGTTTCTTTGTTACAAAAGCTGTTACTCTCTCTTTTTTGGATCTCCTTGGATCCAGTCTTCTGTCTTTCCCAGACAGCTCATTCTTTGTCCATTCTGCAGAATGAACTTGGCAGTTGTCAACAACACTGTTACAACACGGGTGCATGATGTCCTGTTTGAAACAAGAGGAAGAATTCCTCTGTCTTTCTGATCTTGTGTTCATTCTCTTAACCTGTCAGTCCACATTACATTTCTTAATCTAGAGAGGAAACAAACTGTAGAAGCACTCATTTTTCTTTTAAAGAGGGCTGTGTGGATTGGGAGAGCCTCTTTGTAGTTTAACACATGTAAACTGGAATTAAATCTGCATAACCCAGAGAATTCTAAATACATAAAACAAAACAAAACACCCCAAACATCTAAACTCAAGAAGTGACTGTTCAAGAAAAGCAAAGAACAGAAGCTTCACTCCTCCCAGCACTTAGGTCAGGGTAAGATTTCAGGCCTTTGAACAATGTTGCAGCTTTTGTCTCTATTCATTAGTCTTGATCACCAAACAGTATAACTTGCTTAAAGAACTTTTGCACATCCCTAACTACTTCTTAATGGCCCCTTTCATTTTGATTTGTTTAAGTGAGATAAGCACTGAAGCACTGAGGGGGAAGATAAGAAAGACCTGGACAGAATCCTTCTGTAAATGCAAGTCATGAAGTTTCCCAGGAATAAGCTATCAGAAAGTCATCAATCTAAGGCCCCAAGAACCACCTAAAGTAATTATTTTGGTCTAAGATACTCTGATATTAGAGCTAGAAGGAGAGATGCCAAAAGGGACCATCCTTGTTAGAGAAAGAAGAAAACAAATGACCAGCTTTGGTGTTTAGCTACAATAATTTTGGCTGTACCTTTCCCTCTGAGGACTCTCTCTGGCTCCTCTCCAGTTTGGCTGGGCAAATATTGACCACAATGAGTCAGTGTTCCTCAGAAGAAAGTCTGTGCAAAGCCATCCAAAATATTACTGTCTAGGGGGTCTCAATCAGGTTCATTATTTTTCAACAGTTAAAGAATTAAAAGGCAGGAAGAAACTCAGATATAGTAGGCCACAAACTTTGTTAAAAGTAAAGACACACACACACACACACACACACACACACAGAGTCACACACAGAGAAAGACTTTCCACATGTGGAGAAAGGAATCAGAATCTGAGGTTTTATCTAGACTGGTCTGAACTGGTCACCTAGAAGTGAGTCTTGCTAGTGGGAGAGAAAAATTTGTCAGGTCTTTGTCTTGGGAGAAGAAGCCAAAAGTTTGCCATTTTCTTGCTTACCAGTAGCCCTTTCACTATCTGTATATCTGTCAGAGACATAGCTGAGGGATGTGCCTCAGTAGTTACAAAGTACAAGAAAATGCTGGGTCGAGAGGTAATGAGGAGAACCAGAGAAACTGGTCAGGCAGTTTAGGGACCAGGACCTTGATTTTTGTTTCTAGCCAGAAGCCAGTAATGTCACTGGTTATATACTTGATACAGTAATATTGGAGTATCTTTGAGTATAAATGGAACATTTCTTGGCTCAGTTATGCTTATGGTAAAAAGCTAGGAGTCCTTAGCTGGGCATGATGACCACTTAGGAGGTAGAGGCAGAGGCAGGTGGATCTTTGTGAGTTCAAGTGCAGCCTGGTCTACAAAGTGAGTTCCAGGCCAGCTGGGGCTACCTGGAGACCCTGTCTTGAAAAGACCAAAAAAAAAAAAAAAAAGCTAGAGTCCTGGAAACTCAATGATCAGGAAAACCACCCTAACCATAACCAGAGGCCTTTGGGTTCTTGTCTCATGAGTTTGAAGAATGAAATTTCTAAACCACAGTGGGTGAACTTTAGAAAAAAGCATTTTATTATAGGAAGGAATAATTATAGGAGAGAAAAGGAATTCAGAGCCCCTTTACAGCTGGAGGAGCCCCCAGGAGCAGAAAACCACTGAGCCTCACTGCCTTGGAGTTAATAAGGCTTTAGTGGATGGATGAAGGGAGGGAGGAGGATATGAGCTGGTCAGTCCAGTCATTCCAAATATCCAGGTATGGGTTTTCTGTCACATCCTCACGTGACTTCAGGAAAGGGGTAGTAATTTAGAGAAAAGGGATGAGGAAAAAACCAGATCCCATCTCTAGGCTCTGATCAAGGTGGAACCCGAGACATCTCTGCCTTAGACCCTTCTCGTATTTTTGGCCTCTGGCAAGGACAAGGCTGCCAGAGGCCCAAGGACAGTTCTGGGTTTTAGCAAAGAAACTGGTCACTTTTCTTTGGGAGCTTTCTACCCCAAACTGCTTAGTCAGTTTCTATTCCTATTCTCATCATAGTCAGTTTTGACTTTAACAGATGCCAGAACTGTCTAGGGGACTAGTTTGTGTTTTTCTTAGTCTTCTTCTGCATACCACAGCTGACTAGAAGGTGTTTGTGAGAATGTGATCCAAACTCCAATCCAAACACCCGAGATGGAGAGGCACATGGACATCTCATTGGTGGAGTGACCAGCTCACCTCTCTATGTTTCAACCCAGTTTCTGCCACAAGAGTTACAAGAAGCCCCTAAAGCAGCAGGACAGTGTCAACCCATCTTTGGGGCCTGCTCTAGCTCTACAAGAGGTCTTATTTTGCTCTCTGTCTCTCTCTCTCTCTTGGTCTTTTCAAGACAGGGTCTCCCTGTAGCCTCAGCTGTCCTGGAACTCACTCTGTAGACCAGGCTGGCCTTGAACTCACACAGATCCGCCTGCCTCTGCCTCCCAAGTGCTAGGATTAAAGGCGTCTCCTGTTTCTTAAGTGTTTATCTATAAATCTATGATAAAGTCCTATCTGAAAACTTACACTCTCTCTTATCTGTGGGAGAAAAGCTAGAAAACTCCAAAGAAATAGAATTTCTAAATGCACATGGACTCATGTAGCGATATTGTATGTGTACTTTGTCAGTAGACTGTTGGACTAATGTGAATCCCTCAAGTTTTTTTAAACCTAGCTAGGCATTATTTATTTCTCATCTCTCCAATTCCCTGTCTAGCCTTACCTCCATGTCTTCCCCATTTAAAGTATCCCCATTTTAAATGCATATCATCTAACACAATCAAAACCATAATAACTTAAACAGATCCATTTAATCACAAGCAATGTGATTAAAGCTGTACTCAAAAATCTCCCCTCCCAGAAAAGACCAGGATTCATTTCTGAATTGCAAGGAAGATCTTATACCCATTCTTCTTAATTTGTTTCAGAAAACTGAAGGCAAAGGAATGCTACCAAATTCATTTTACAGAGACAGTATTATTGTGCGGTACCCAAACCAGGCAGACGCACAATCGAAAAAGGAAACTACAGACCAATTTCTTTGATGAGCATAAATGCAAAAATTCTCCACAAAATACTTGTAATGCATTTTGAGGAATGCATGAAAAAGATCATACATTATGACTAAGTGGGCCTCATCCCCGAAAAGCAAGGTTGGTTCAACATATGTAAATCAATGACACGCTTAAGCACAGGACAGAAACTACATAATCATCTTGATTGATGCCAAAAAAGCATTTGATGAGGTTCGGTATGTCTTCATGACAAGTTTGGAGATGCATACCTCCAAATAATAAAGGTTACATACAACAAACTTATAGATAACATTACATTAAGTAGAAACATATTGAGAGCATTTCCTCTAAAATCAGGAATAAGACAAGGATGCCCACTCTCTCCTCTCTTACTTAATATAGTGCATGAAGTCTTAGCTATAGCAATTAGCTAAGAGAAATTAATAAAAGGGATAGTAGGAGAGGAAGAGGTCAAACTATCTTTATTTTCAGATGCCATGATTCCATATTTAAAAGACTGTACAGGAGCTGGGCGTGGTGGCACACACCTTTAATACCAGCACTCAGGAGGCAGAGGCAGGGAGATCTCTGTGAGTTCAAGGCTGGCCTGGTCTACATAGTGAGTTCCAGGCCAGCTAGGACTAAAGGAAGACCCTGTCTCAAAAAGAGAAAAAAACCCCCATATATATATGTGTATATATATATATATATATATATATATATATATATATTTCACTCTCAGAAAAAAATAGTAAAATATTCTATTCAAAATAGCTTCAGGGGCTGGAGAGATGGCCTAGCGGTTAAGAGCGCCGACTGCTCTTGCAGAGGACCTGGGTTCGATCCCCAGCACCCACATGGTGGCTGAGAACTGTCTTTAACTCCAGTTCCAGGGGAATCCGACTCCCTCTTCTGACCTCCAAGGCATTGCACGACACAGGTGCACCAACCTACATGCAGACAGTACATTCATACACATACAAAAATAAATAAAATTAAAAAAAAAAAACAAAATAGCTTCAAAAAATTAAGAACCTAGGAATGCAACTAAAAAAGAAGAAAAAGATGTCCTTTAATGACAGCTTCAATTAATATTGTGAAAATGACTATATGAGCAAAATTTATTTACAGATTTAAAGCAATATCTATGAAAATCTGAATGTCGTACTTCATAGATGTGGAAAAGAACAGTCCAAGAATTCCATGGAACCACAAAAGACCACAAAAAGCCATGGTATTCCTTAAGTAATAAGCTCAGAGGTGAAGGTATCATAACATCTGACCTAAATTATACTACAGAACTACAGACAAAGAAGCCTGGTACTGGCATAAAAACAGACAGGTAGTCCAGTTGAATAGAATTGTGGACCTGGAAGTCAACCAACAAAGCTGTGCACATCTAGGGTTTAATAAAGGAGTAAAAAACATATGTTGGAAAAAAGCCTTTTAAAGAGATGTCATGGGAAAAACTAGATATCAACCTGCAGAAGAATTAAATTAGATTTGTATCATTCACCTTGTACAACATAAATTTGAAATGGAGTAAAGACCTGAATTTAAAAACTGAAATGTTGACATTTCCAGTTGCAAACATAGTGAACACTCTTCATGATATTGGGCATAGGTAAGAACTTTCTGAAAAGAATACCAAGAGCACAGGAACTAACCTCAACAGATGAAACTATGTGAAATGAAAATGTTTCTGCACAGCAAAGGAAATTCATTGGCCACACAGACAGCTCACAGAAAGGGAAGTCTTTACTTAATATACATCAGACATGGCACCAATATTCACAATTTATAAAATACTGCAGAAGTTAAATACCAAGAAATAAAACTACCAATCAACAAATGGGGTAACAAATTGAATACACAAACAATATGTGTGTGTGTGTGTGTGTGTGTGTTAAATTGAATATCTTTATTCACACAAATGCATGTGTGGGCATATTATAACATTTAAAGAGGGTAATACAGCATGCTAGCAAGTTCCTACATAGTACACTTCATGTAAGTTCTTTCAATTCTTTCTCAAGATATAACACATTTTCAGCACAAAATTAATCCTTGGCTAGGCAGCAGACACATTTGTATCCATGAGGAACTGTTTTCATACTGGAAAATCTGAATCAAACATTTTCAGTGTTTGAATATTCCTATACACTGTAGTTTTATTTTGTTCACACTAATAAACTTGGTGGATATTATTCTAAAAAAATTTCTTAAGAAAATTCTGTTGGAGAATGGTGATTCTACTTAAAGAAAAGGAGATATAAAAAGAAAAGAGAGCAATAACATAACAACAGAAACTACTCCTGACACTGGCAGGAAAAAGTGAATTTATATAAATGCCATAAGTTGCTACAAAATCTCTTAATACAGGCTAAATGTGCTCTTGAATATTAAGATATAGTTATCTAAATGTGTAGAAAACAAAGCAAATCAAAAGAGAAAAAAACTAAAATAAATCAATTTAAAAAATGGGGTATAGGGATTAAATATTGAAATTAGAGTTTCAAAAAGGGAAGACAGATGAAAAATAACCAGTGAAAGACCCAAAAGTATTTCCAAAACTTATGCACATTAAATTTAAATCAGGACTTCTTATGAAGGCAACACTATGATAAAAAGACAGCTGCTCCAAAGTCATTATTTCAGGAATTTCAGGTTTGTGGTCCTCAAACTCAGAGATTCTATAAGCTTTCGGGTTTCACTCAAAGAATCAACTATGTATCACAGAACTCAAGAACACTAATGGAATCCAAAACACAGGACAGTAAAGAGAAAATAATATTTCCAAATGTGATATCTGTATTCAGCAAAACTTGGAATTTAGCTTGAGACAGGAAGATATTTTCTAGTTACGTAAAGACTTCTAACTCTTCTTTGAGACAGGTATTCCTATGTAACTTAGACTAGCCTTTGAATCACTATCCCATGCTCCAGCCTCTGGAGTTCTGAGGTTCTAGATGTGCACCACTATACTCATCCAGACTTTAGTAATTTATTTCTTACTGCTTTCTCAGAAAATTACTGGCAAGTTGGCCCTAATGTCACAAGCCTACTACTTGGGAGGCTGAACTAGGAGGATCAAATTCAAAACCTGTCTGTGCTACTTAATGAGAGTCTATTTCCAAATTTTAAAACAGGAAAAAAGGCTAGAGATATAATTCTATGGTAGAGTAGCTGTTTGGCCTGCCAAAGGCCCAAGGTTCAGTCACTGGTACTGAAAAAAAAGCTGTTCTATTGAAGTAAAAGAGTGAACCCCAAAGAGAAAGACGGGGCTTGATATAGTTGATCTTGATTTGCTTGTTAAGATCTGTTCTTTGTCCCTTTTTATGGCCTAGGAAACTCATTACGTTTTAGTCCATATTGCCTGGGCTGTTCCCTTGCTGGCTGACTAACCATTGGGTTTGGCAGGAAGTCACAGGAGAAGATAAGTTATAATGTTTATGCCCCCTACTTGCTCTCTGCTGGGCTTCCATTTGGCAGGAGCTGTTGCCCCTAAACCACGATTACCACTGGGTGGCCCCTAATCATGGTTCTAGCTCTTTACCAGGTTTATACAATTGTTTCCTTACTTTGATGTTTTGTCTTTTCACTGCTGTGATGTAGAATACCAAAAAATCATCTGGTCCTAACTCATGCAGGCCAAAATGCTTTGGGAGAGCTCTCAACTAAAGACAATTTAAAAGCAGTGAACACACTGTATTTAAAGGTCCTGAAAGGAGACCAGATAGAGGGAAGACTGAGAGCCAAAATAATACTAGTAACATAAAAAGCAAGCACATGAAAATATTAAACTCAGGAAAGACAAAAAGTTGTGCTGGAAAAGAAAAGCAACTTTATTATATGACATGGCTTAGATGGAGCAACGTTTGTAGTCATGAAATGGGCACTGAATACTGAGATCATGAGTAGTACATGAAATATGATTTTTTTATTATTTATTTTTAAGGGATTCTACAATATAATAACACAGTTGTTTGCAGATAACATTGATGTTACTCAGTTTGCCATACAATTAGGTAATTGGTGCATTTTGCAAGTATCTATGTCCAAATTTTGAACAACCCAAGGTTCCCATAGTTCAGTTGGAGAAGCTTGTATGCACAGGCATGTTGGTCAATTAGGAGTCCAGACTATATTCCTGTAGTCTCATGATTCACCCCTAACTCTCCGCAGTCCTTACATTCTACCATGGCTTCTCTTCCGCAATTTGTTCCCTGGGCTTTGGGAAAGGGGCACAAGTGGGTGAGAAGAGAACAGTCTACTTTCTTTGGAGTTGTCATTTTGGACTCTAGTCTGTTCAGGTTGTTTCCCTTCATGGGTTGACAGCTTTTCCAGTGATACCTGTTTAGTCTTACTAACAAAGCACAAGCAATTGGATATACAGGCATTTAAGCAGTACTAATTATTATGTCAAGCTAAGCTGTGAGCATAGACACAGATGCTTGGATGGTATGCTAATCCACAAATGGTGGTTTCTCTATAAAGGGTGACAAGTTCTTGTTGTGGCTTATAACATCTCCTAACCACTAGAGAACATAACCTTGTGGCATCCGCTGTGAGTTATCCCTCCAAGGAGAGAGCTAATAGCCAATTAGGTTTGGGATATATATAGACACTTGGCTGCCACTGTTGCACAGTATCTCCAGGCTGTTGAGGTGTAGCTGATACTGACGGAGGAGTCTTGCTTGTCTCAGGGAGACCAATATTTTGCTGTATTGCTTTAGTGGCCTTTGGTAACGCTCTCTGGCATTTCAGAGGCCAGTTGTACACTAGCAAGTGATGTCTCATAACATTTTTTCATACTCACACCAGGTCTTCGACCACAGGAATTTACTACCTTTCTCCTTGCATATATCCCACTTATAGGCAAAAGGCCTTTATAATTTGGGGGGGCAGGTTTGAATCCCCTAGCCAACATCTCCTAGGCAGAATAATTCATTGCTGATGTCAGAGCTTTCCTGTAGTAATATATTTTGCTTAATTACACAGCTTATAAACACTTTACTATTGAATTTGACTCTAGATAGAGAATTATCCTTTCACAGTTCCTATGCCTATCAGTCAATTAAAAAAGGGTAGTTATACCTGTTTTATAGGAAATTACCACTGTAACAATTGGCTCTAATTTACAGTTAGGGAATGATTTCATTACCTTCATGTTTTTCTTTTTCCTATAAAGGGGAGAGGTTGGAAGATTTCTCAGTATCTGGAAGGTAAACTTCGTTAGGGCCCATTATAAACAGTTAACCCCAATAGCATTCAGAGAGATGCTCCATGTCTATGACTCAGGCAGTCTGAGGTTCCTCTTTCTTTAATGTTCAGATGGGTCAGCCTCTCTGCTGGCATTTCCCAGTCCATCCTGCATAGCCATAAATTGTATGTTTTCAGTCATTTAGATTGGTGATTTTTACCTGTGGAAACATAAAATTCTCCTCCCATTGTTAGTTTCAAGATCAGAAAAATTGAAAATTTATCAATAGGATTGGAACACAGAGTTTTCCATTTGTATCCCAGAAAGGATACTACCCCACCTCCCACCTCCCTCTTTTTTTTTTTTTTTTAGGTTTTTATGTTTTGACCTATAGATGCCTAAGTTGTATTACACATACCCATAAACGGAGCCAAGGCATAAGCTTTCATTAAATTTACCCAAACTGTTTCTCATTGACTGTATGCTACTTATTTGGGAAGGAAATTTAAGCTTAGTTCCTTTAAATTGTCCTACGAGTTAACACAATACAAATTATAAATAAAACAATTAACATTTTATATTACCAATTAGTTCAATTGTATTACCATTTTCACCAAAGCCTACACCTAAATTTAACTAATCTAAACAATTCACTAAGCCTTAAAATATCCTATACTTTGTGGATAAAGCTTGGGCAGAGTTGAGTACCTGCTAAATAAATTTTACCCAATAAACACTTTGCTCTTTAAAGCTATATGCCTGGACTATGACTTCTACTTATTTGGGAAGTAAAATTTAAGCTTACTGAGATCATGAGTAGTACATGAAATATGATTTTTTTTTATGAAAGCTGGTGACTAAGGTCACAATAAAGGAGGACTCTATTCTCATTTTTCACTGTAAGAAGTCACAGGCAACTTCAAATTGAAAACAAAATGTACCATAGAATTGTTTAAGGGGAAAGGGAATAGATGAAGAATGTCTAAGGTTTGCATGTGTCAACCATTCATGTAGAACAAGGTCACACAAGCTGTAAATCTCAGCAGCTGCCCACAGACAGAAGATGGAGGACAGAAGGGAAAAAGGCCATATTATTTAAGTTGGCATGACAGTCCGGAACATAACATGGTAGGTAAGTAGGCACATGGCAGGAATGGGGCTTTTAAAGAAAGAGTATGAAAGGCCAAACCATTGGGAAAGCCTGAAGTGTTAGGGAAAGCATGCTAGAAAAGAGCTAAAAGTAAAGCTTTCACTCTTCTGAGTAATTTAGAAAAGCAGGCAGACTTCCAAAGCTGTGTGTTGTGGCTTATAAACTACTATGTTAGGGGAGGGAATCTGGGAAGAAAAAGTAGTTATATCATTAAAGGACTCCTCCACCTAGCTCATCAGTCATAGCTTAAGGTAAATCCACCTTCCAAGGAGTGGCCCCTTGGCCAGGTGACTGAGTCAGCCTATCTGGAATACTAGGTCCCCAGCCAGGCTAGAGAATCTGCTCTCTTTATCAACAGTTTTTCCTTCATAAGTCTTTTATTGATACTCTCATATTACTTGTCCTAGGAAAATAACATTTAGGAACTAGACCAGGAATCAGAACCCCCCCAAAACTTCTAGAATCTCTGGCCTCTGGCAAGGGCAATGCTGTAAAGAGTTCCAAAGGTACTTCCGGATTCTAGGTGAGAAAAAAATGTTACTTTTCTTTGGTGTCTCCACCCTAAACTCCAAGCCAATTTTCACCTTCTTTCTCATCATGTCTCCTCTGAAGAGGGAATACCAACTATAGTTACAGAATTGTGGTAACAACTGATCTAGCTTCTTCCAGCTCAATTGGAGTACAGGGCGTGGCATTAGGAGTTTCCTTCCAGTGGGCCTGTCTAAAAGGGCTTTAACTGATTTTCACAACTATCTGATGTAGGGAGGAAAGGAAGCCCTTTACTTGCACCTGGAAAGAGATTATGAGGGAAAAATCATGCCAAGAGTTATTACCAGGGTACCATGGGGGTTAGGGGTGGGGAGAGGGACCAGAACAGAGGACATTTTTTAAATGTCTAAGTCAAATTCCATTAGAAATTTCTTCATGGGTTCACAAGAGCATCTTTCTATTGGGATTTTCCTAATTTTTCTTTTGACTTCCTAGACAGGTGTTAACCTAGGATGTTTTCAGGTACTTTTTATAGCAGTTGAAGTGGCCAGACTCATAATGTGAGGTCACTCACTCCTAGATGACAGAGAAGAAATTTAACCATAATTTAATTTCTATGTTAAAATAATAGTGGGCCTATTATAGGTAGCTGCTGCACTGTTTAATTAAGCCAAGGTCATGATGTCCTATACTGTGTAGCATTTCCTTATCAAGAAGAAAACATTAATGAAAAATAATCATCTATATAACATCACATATAGACTCAAGCCTAATGTCTAAGGAGTGTGTTCCCTTGAACTGTTAAAGAAACATGCCTATCATTTTATTCTTCAATTATGCTTTTTTGTTGGATATTTAAAATAATGCAAGTGGACAAATGAACCACTTTGTTTTTTACCGTCAAGGCCAGTTGAGGATCTGTTCCTCACAGGTCATTTGGGTTCAGGAGGAACCTCTGGATGTTTTTGCTATCCTTTTTTCCCCATCATTGAGGGTAAGTCAACACTCTTTGTAGATTGCATGCTGGTTAGAATCTGCCCTGTGGGTCTCTATGGCCTCTCTAAACAAGAGAACAGAGGGCTCACCATAGTTACAGGACTTTTTGAGAGATGCCTCACCTTACCCTGGTCCTAGTTGACCTTGGAGGGCAAGGGACAAAATATGGTCCCTATTATTCCCTCTGACCTTATCACTATAGGTCTCCAAGTGTGATTATTGAACACCCAGAACACCCACACTTTTAAATGAACTTTGATTAGACATGAATTTTTGTTCTTTATTTAAGTCAGTCCTTTTACTTATTTCCATGAGCAGATCAATAATACCATTGATTTATGAAGAGGTTTAATTAAACTTTGACATTGTAAATCTCAAGATAATGCATATCATCTCTAGGTCTCATCCTTTACACACCTTAAATAGCTTACTAGATCTTGTAATTTGAATAAACTTGCCGGATATTTTTCCCTTTCTGGAAACATCCAGCCATCTTTATCTTCATACACAAATGCTTCTTCACTAAAAAATATTTTAATTTCTATGTCCTTTTAAAATTTCCTTTTACTGTTTTTTTCCCTTAATACTACAAGCCATAGTAACATTAAAAAATAGACTTGCCATATATTATGAGAATTTCTCCTTAAGGGAGATTTGATTTTTCCAAAAGATATATCAAAGTTGGATACTACCAAAGTTCAACCAGTGGAACCAATGAGTTTATTAGGCCTACTTACAGAGCATGGGGTACAATGATCCCCTGAAGACTCACTGGTATGGGGAAGGTTTGTGTGTTCCACCATTTGATATATGCCATGTGGTTGCATTAACCGAAGTCATATGGCTATGACCATGTTAATGATGTCACTAACCATGACTGTGACCAAGCCATGTGGCTGTTGCTATTTTGTTGACGTCACTAACCAAGACAACAGCCAAATCACACAGTTGTTTCTATCTTGATGTGGTTACCAGTCAAGATGGTGGCAAAGCCTGTGGTGAGCTCAGATTCATGATACAATGTGTCCATGCCCCATTATGGCTTGAGATCTCATGGGATCCATACATTTCACAGATTAAATGTGGACAGTCACCCCCTTTACTTAAAAAACACTCAAGACAGAATATCATAGTTATAGAAGGAAACAGTACATGTGATCTAGGCATATGGGCTTGAAAAAGCAAGGCAAAGAAACAGAGGAAAGAATTCCACAGTCTCAACACATGGAACAGGAGTCCAGATGCCTTACCACTAGTTATAACTGTGAATATCAAATGATGTTAACTGGATCTCAGTTTGATCAGCTCTTAGCTGTTACTGGGAAAGGAGTACATGAAAAAAGCAGAAGGAATGAGAAGGGTATCCAAATGCCTATAGGTGATGCTCTTGCTCTGGGAGCACAGGGAGAAATTAGAAGGAGAAAATGAACTTGGTTCCATTTTGTACCTCCCAAGCATGGAACAGGCTGTATTCAGACTGATCTGTGACCTTCCATGTTGGCTGGAATTTAAGTTCCTTAGAAAACAACTTCATATAAATAGTTAATTCTGCTTTAAAACTTTAGTAACCTTGTATGGCACTTTTACCAGTTATGACAACAACTGGCTGGAGACCACATGGTCTAAGATGTTGTCCAACCCAACCACACCAAATCACTCTATTTTGCTCCCTTCCTCCAAACAATCCAAACACTCCCAGGTTCTCAAGGGAGTCTTGGTAGAGATGATAGAAGGGATAATCTGGTGCCAAGAAACAAGATAAGAGTTTACGTTTAGCATTATTTAACTCCCAACACATGACCATCAGTCAGCCATAGTCATATAAAAGAATCTCCACTCCTACCAAAGAAACTTACTAGAGGGGAAGATGGAAGGGGAGGAAGAGGAGGAGGAGGAAGAAGAGCAGTAGGAAAAGGAGGAGGAGGAAGAAGAGGAGAAGGAAGAGGAGGAAGAGGAGAAGATGGAAGGGGAAGAGGAGGAGGAAGAAGAGGTGGAGGAAGAGGAGGAGATGGAAGGGGAAGAGGGGGAGAGAAGGGAAGGACAGAAAAAGAAAAAAGACAAGGAAAGGGGAGGAGAGGCTTAAGAAACAATTATACTCTAGAGTGGGTGAGAGCTCCTCAAAAAAGAGTTGTTTATTTTTCTTTTGAAGGAGATAACAACTAACTTACTGCTTCTCTTCTAGAGCTTTCTAAACTTCTAAGCTGTCCTCCAGTATAATAGACCCCAAAACAAAGAAGTCCAGAAATGAGTTAGCATGGAGGATAGGAAGACCATGTGAAGGCATCCTATTAGCATTGGTAAAGACTTGGGAAGTGACAGAGAGAGGCTGCAGGCAGACCTGTATCTTAAGGGGTTTAGAGAGTAAATCATCAAAAGATTATAGCAGAACATTGTTGTACATATCAAGAGATAGCCATGGAAAAGGAGCATGAATCATACACAAGGTTAAGATTTGTTAGCAGGTTTCAAATCTGCTGCCAAGTTCTCACAGCTAAGAACTACAGTGGGGCACAAACTGTCATATAACCTTCATGATCAAAGAAAAGGCAATAACAGAACTTTCCTCTAAGGATGAGGAAGAGATTTTGTTAGCAGTTAAACTCAAAGAAATGTGTGAAGCTGTTACCAGACATATTAGATGATGTAAATGATGAGACCATGGCAATTTTCCTACTGCAAGAAGTATAAGTTTCTTATGACTTTCTTTGACCAAAATGTAAGGCAGAGAGCTTTGCTGGGCTGAGTATAGGAGCTAGCAGTCTGGATGTGGACCATTAGAGAAATACTCAAGGATGTCTAGTTATGGTGTTTACTAATTATTAAAAGTGCATAATATGTTTCTAAAGTCAGAGGAACATGGAGATTGATGTGAGTAGCAGAACAAAGCAAATGTTGGGAGACAAGAGTTTGTGAAACAAAGAAAGCAAAGCAAGAAGATGAGAGGAGCATTCTCTGGGGATGAGAAGAATCTGAATGGCTCAAGGCTGCCAGGAGAGGACTGACTGAAGGTTCACCCAGAAAGTGCTCTGCTTCTCTGGGGAACAAAAAGGGAAATGGAAAGCTACAAGTTCCTTGGAAGTAGCCACTGAAGGCTTGAGTCTACCATTTTCGGAATGAAGCATGGGGCTGGGAGGTTCAGGTCTGCTGACTTAGCATAGTCAGCTAAGAAGGACAGCAGATAGAAATGGTAACACTAAGAGTTGTGTTTAGGTATGATCAGAGGGTCAGCTGTTGAAAGAAAGTGTGTAGAGATGAAGACTGCAAGCAAGACCAAGAAAGGCTTTGAAAGAGTATTCAGTACCAAAGCCATGTAGACAAAAGTGGGGCTGAAAATTCAGAAGGTGGGGGTGGCTAATGTACATAGGGACTGGTTACCCTCACTCCTTATGTCCTTTGTCTGAGCACCATTTCCAAATGCCCTGACCAGACAGACTCAGCTCTCCTAAGAAGTAGAATTTGGGAGTGGAGAAATGGCTCAGCAGTTAACACTGGCTGCTCTTGCAGAGGACCCAGGTTCAATTCCCAACACTCACATGGAGGCCAACAAGTGTCAGTAACTCCATTTCTAATGGATCTGACACCCTCTTCTGACCTTCATGGTGCACTTCTATACATTATATACTTATATACAGGCAATGTACTCACACATTTTTAAAAAAAGAATTTTTTTAAAAGTAGAATTTAAGGAAATAGGTATAATATGCACCAATTACAAATAATTACATATTCCATATATTACAATGAACAGTTATCTATTATTCTAACAAAGGCCATCAGTTTGTGCTAAGATCCTATTCATTCTGTTTTCCCTGGTCTTGGATCATGTAGATCTGTCCCGTTGGCATCATACTCATTTTCCTTTTCTCTGGATTGTTATTATCATCAACAGGTCAGAATATGACCGATTCAAAAAGCTAAAGTAAAATACCCATCTTTCCTTGACTCCTGTGTCCTGCTAGTTACCATGTCGTTTCTTTTTTTTTTTTTATTTTCACAAATTCTCACAAGCCAAAAGGAAGGTTGCTAACCAGCTGTCAGTGGGATAAGCCAAAATTCTGAGAAAGAAAAAAAGCACTCCGTGGAAGAGATTGTATACACTCAGATGTTGAGCTGCAGCAACTTTCGAAGAGGAATGGATGCAGGGAAAATAAACACTGCCTCGAATGGATGCAGGGAAAATGAACACTGCCTCTGTGGATTAGTTGTTCCTAGTAGAACTGTTTGGATTTGACAGTTTCCTGGCTATGCTTTGAGTAACCCCATAAACTTCCACATAGAACTCCACAAACATTCCCTGTAATCCACAGAAAAAGTAATGCCATCGGAGCATGGTGGCACATACCTTTAATCCCAAGCACTTGGGAGGCAGAGGCTGGTGGTTATCTGGGAGTTCGAGGACAGCCTGGTCTACATAGGAAGTTCTGGGCCAGCTGAAACTACAAGGAGACCCTGTCTCAAAAAGACCAAGAAAAATACAATAAGGAAGTAATGCCAGTATCCCCCTCTTCAGGTCCCCAGATGTCAATGGTCCAGAAAACCACTAGCACCTTCTCAGTACTGACAATCTGCATGGTACTGGCAGTCTTTCTCTTCTCCACTCATCTTTGGCCATCCAGAGAACTATTTTTTCACTGGGTTCCTTTGGAATCCCAAGATGACATTAGAGGTAAGTTTTCTCTGCCGGACTATTCAGTCTATAGTTTTGACCCTCAGCCCACATAAGACAAGCATACTCTCTTCCCTTTGAGTGTTCAATATTCCTTCAGGGTGAGGCCCCAGTGAATTCTCAGCCTGGGTAAGTAAACACATTTTACAATCGTAATGGAGCCCCTGGAGATGATGTATGAAGCAACAAAGCAAAGAGCAGATCTCCTCATCACTTTGCTTTGATTAGCTTGGATTTTGCATTAAGTCCTCTGTTTTTTTTTGTTGTTGTTGTTTTGTTTTGTTTTTTGGCTTTAATTATGTTCATGGGATGACCCTAAGGAGATCAAGAGGGTATGTGAAGGTCATTTTACTGCCTGCTCTAACACAGAGAAAAATCAAAAGACTAAAATAGTCTTTATAGCTCAAAAGTTTTCACATAAAATGTCTTACGTCTTTTAATTTTAGAATTAGGGAATTTTAATCAATGAATCTTGCATCTTTTGTAGGTAGTTGGGGCCAATTTATCAGAAGAAATTAAAGAATTGGGAAATGCTCCCTGCCATATGGAAATCTACATTAGTGTGGTGCAAAAATTTGGTCATCTTCTGGGCATGGTGGTGCACGCCTTTAATCCTAGTACTCGGGAGGCAGAGCCAGGCGGATCTTTGTGAGTTCAAGGCCAGCCTGGTCTACCGGGTGAGTTTCAGGACAGCTGGGGCTAAAGGGAGACCCTGTCTCAAAAAGACAAAAAAAAATTGGTCATCATCTTACAGGGATGTTCTTTGGAATTTAATAAATCATAGCAAGAGCAAGACTATTTAGGAAGATGTCTCTAAATTGTATGGGATTATATAAATTAACATCTTTCAACCTCAGATGTAGAAGTAAATTTTTGAAAATTTTATTTATTTTGTATGTGTATGAATGTACTATCTGCATGTAGGTCTGTGCACCCATGTCGTGCAATACTGCGGAGGTCAGAAGAGGGTGTCGGATTCCCCTGGAACTGGAGTTAAAGATGGTTCTCAGCAGCCATGTGGGTGCTGGAAATCGAACCCGGGCCCTCTGCAAGAACAGTTGGTGCTCTTAACCGCTAGGCCATCTCTCCAGTCCATAAATTAAATTTTTTGAGTGAAGGAATCTGCATATTTGATTTTTTTAATTTTTATTTATTTTCGTATGTGTGAATGTTCTGTCTGCAGGCAGGTTTCTGCACCCGTGTTGTGCAATGCCACGGAGGTCCGAAGAGGGCGTCGGATTCCCCTGGAACTGGAGTTACAGACAGTTCTCAGCTGCCATGTGGGTGCTGGGGATGAAACCTGGGTCCTCTGCAAGAGCAGTTTGCGCTCTTAACCTCTAGGCCATCTCTCCAGCCCCAATATTTGGTGTTTTATAATTTATAGGAGTTAGGAAATTTACTCTGTTAGAACAAAGTCTTTTTTTTTTTCCGGTCTTTTTGAGACAGGGTCTCCCTGTAGCCCCAGCTGTCCTGGAACTCACTAAGTAGACCAGGCTGGCCTCAAACTCACAGAGATCTGCCTGCCTCTGCCTCCTGATTGCTGGCATGGGACACCACGCCCGGCTAAAATAAGTCTTATCTAGAAATTTTAATTTTATGTGTAAATTTCAGAAATTTACTTTAAATTGGACTCCTTTTAAACAGTACTTGATCATGTAGAAATCAAGTAATTTACAGCTTTACAAGGGTTAAGTATCTTGTTTTAGATGGTAAATTAGAAATTTACTTTAAGAGACTGTAAGATGATGGTGCATTTAGCATATAACTTGCCACTTCTGAAGCTACACTAAAACCATAGTGAAGTTTATTTTTCCTTAAATAAAGAAATCCAAAGACACCAAAGACCTCTACAACAAAAATTTTAAACCCTTAAAGAAAGAAATTGAAGAAGACCTCAGAAGATGGAAAAACCTCCCATGCTCATGGATTGGGAAAATTAACATTGTAAAAATGTCCATTTTACCAAAACTCTTGTATAGATTTAATGCAATCCCAATCAAAATCCCCAAGTGTTTCTTCACAGGCTTGGAAACAAAAGTTCTTAAATTCATTTGGAAAAACAAAAGACCCCGAATAGCCAAATCAACCATGAGTGAAAAGAGCTACACAGGAGGGATCTCTATACCAGATTTTAAACTATACTACAGGGCTATAGTCATAAAAACAGCCTGGTACTGGCACAAAAACAGACCTGTTGACTAATGGAACAAAACCGAAGATCCAAATCTGAGCACATACAATTTCAGCCATCTCATATTTGACAAGGGGGCCAAGAAACCACAATGGAGAAAAGACAGCATCTTCAGCAAGTGGTGTTGGCAAAACTGGATCACCACTTGTAGAAGAATGAAATTAAACCCCTACCTCTCACCCTGTACAAAAGTCAACTCCAGATGGATTAAAGACCTCAACGTGAAACCCCAAACTCTGAAGGTGATAGAAGAAAAAGTTGGCAGCAGACTACAAGACATAGGCATAGGAAAAGACTTCCTAAATCAGACAGCAGCTGCACAAGAATTAAGGTCGACAATTGACAAATGGGACCTCATCAAACTCAAAAGCTTCTGTACATCAAAAGAAACAATCAAGGAAGTGAAGAGAAATACCACAGACTGGGCGGAAACCTTCACTGCAGATACATCTGACAAAGCATTGATTTCCAGAATATATAAACTACTCAAAAAACAAAGAAAAAAGAAAACAAATGACCCACTCAATAGATGGAGCAAAGAACTGAACAGAGACTTCACAAGCGAGGAATTAGAGATGTCTGAGAAACACCTCAAGAACTGCTCAACATCACTAATCATTAAGGAAATGCAAATGAAAACCACTTTAAGATATCATCTTACTCCAATAAGACTGGCTAGGATCAAGAAAACAAATGATACCAAGTGCTGGAGAGGTTGTGGGGAAAGGGGAACACTCATCCACTGCTGGTGGGAATGTAAACTTGTACAGCCACTATGGAAAGCAGTGTGGAGAACCCTTGGAAGACTTGGAATGAACTTGCCACCCGACCCAGCCATACCACTCCTGGGCATGTACCCTCAAGACTCACCTCACCACAGAGATACATGCACGGCCATGTTTATTGCAGCTCTCTTCACAATAGCAAGGAGCTGGAACCAACCTAAATGCCCCTCAACTGACGAGTGGATAGAGAAAATGTGGTACATCTACACAATGGAGTTCTATGCAGCAGTAAAGAAAGACGACATCACGAGCTTTACAGGAAAATGGCTGGAGCTAGAGGACATCATGCTGAGTGAAGTAACACAGTCCCAGAAAAACAAACGACGAATGGTATCCCTCATCTGTGGATGCTAGTGCCAACTACCCAGTTGTAAGTATTTCTTGTGTAGGGCCCCCTGAGCTTTTGTACAAAGCAGTTGGGCATAATACACTTTGGAAACAACAACAACAACAGAAAAGACTGCATCAAAGAACTGACTGAGACGGTGAACTTCTGCTCAAAACAGTCAACCTCCCCATGGAAAATACTGAGAAAGACTGAGAGATGGAAAGTATGTTTGGCAGAATGCATGAGCTCTGGCGGGTGGGGGAATGAGCGGGAACACGGGTCTAGATTTGTTAAAAATAAATAAATTTATGTGAAAAAAAAAGAAATCCATACAAATGCGGAGATTAGGCAAAGAAACAACAACAATAAACTGTGGATGCTGCAAAGCAGAATGACTGTTAATTTACTATAGCAGATGTAAAAACTGTACTCTCAAGGATGAAATGGAGGAAGGCAGGAATAACCTGATTTAATCCACAGAACGGTCAAAAGATTCAAAATAGAAACTGAGGAGGAAGGTGGGAATAGTGGCCCAAAAGAAGATTGGTTAAGAGTTGTTGGCCCTAGATCAAAAGTGAACCAGTTTGTGAGTGTCTTTCAAGTCTGTGTCAGAATAACAGGGAGCTTTCTTTTCTGGGAAGTGCAAACCAAAGAGGCCGCGGACTGGAGGCCATTATGCCATGGGTAGCAATGGGACTACATTGCTGAAAAAAGGTAAGTAAATGTGAGCACTGCTGCTGACAGCTGCAGCCCCACAACACCCCACTGTTCACCAGTATTTTTCTAAGAACTAGGCTTCCGTTCCTCTGGTGAATTAGAAATACATGTTTTTGTAGATCTGAGTGGCCCAAGAGGAAGGACCTAGCAATAGTGGCTCTCAGATCTTTCTTTATTTTCTGATTGTAATAGATTTATTATAAGACAGAGGCTTTTTTTTTTAAGATTAAAATTTTTTTCTGGCCAGGCATGGTGGCGCATGCCTTTAATCCCAGCCTTGTTTGCTGACATCACTCTCAGCTCCTGCCTTGCTAACAACCTTCCAAAAATACTTAGGTAACTAGTCCAACAGGCAACCAGCAAAACAGTTATTATATAGCAAGGCGAGGGCCAGCCTGGAAATGCTGTTGTTCCTTCCAATTTGTATCACTCTAAAATGTGCATATATGCATGCCACATATATATCAAGATTATGACATCTAAGGCTTTAGCAACCTCAGTTTATGATTTTTTTTCTTAATTAGGCTGAAAGATGTCATGTTTTCTTTAAGGAATTGTTTGAAGGCTCCTCCCTGGCAAGCCCAAACAATCATCAGTCCTGTCCTTACACTCACACTGGGTTCCTTCCTTCCCATGATCACCCAAATGAGGTCTAGTAAGCACTGCATCCTGACTTCCTGTACTGGTCTCCATAATACAACCTGGGTAGTCCAACACTGGCAGTCTATACTCTGAAGAAGCTGAAACCCCAGTAGCTGCTCAGTCCACAAGCTGGATGTCTCAGCAGTCCCCATCTGCCAGATTGTCTGGTGGACTGAAGGTCTGGAGGACTCTTGGGGAGAAATGAGTCCTTAGTCCATATTGGAATGTTGAAAAGCTGTGTCCCATGTCCTTGAAGGATGGCAAAAGCAGTGGCAGCCACAGAGTAGATGCAGTTGCCAGTAAGAATTGCAAAGACAAGCAAAAGAACAGTGCTCCTTTTTCTTTTCTTTTTGTCTTTTTACTAAGATCCCAAGTTCTATACCTGAAGTACAATTTCTCAGGCCCTCCTGATTATTTTCTGGTTATACTTTCCTTTTGGATGCTCAAGGCCACACAGCTCAGATCAACCAAGGTTTTTGTCTTCTCAAGGTCAGTTGAGGATCTGGTCCTCAGGGGTCACTCTGAGTTTTTTTTTGGGGGGTTAGGGAGCCCCTGGCTCATCTTGGCCCTTCATTTACCAGTTCCATCCACTAGAGGACAAAGCCAGGTCTTGGTAGACCAGGCTTCCCCCTACTTGAAGCATAAGCAGACTTTTCCCTCTATAGACTGGACATAGGCTAAAGTCCCATTAGTGGATCTCCAAGACCTCCATGCACAGGAAGACTGGTGACCCACACCTGCAGGACAACACAAGAGATGCCCCCATGCATATTCCCTCGGGACCCAGTTGACCTCCGAGGGCAAGGAACAAAGTCCTCCCTCAGGTCCCTCAGCCAAATTGGCATGGACATCAAGCATGGTTGTCAAGCACCCAGAAAGACTAAGTCACACCAGCCTGATACATCACACCTGTACTAAAATTATGTCATCTGAAAACAAACTGTATGTTATTTCCATATCTGCCTCTACAGTGAGGGGATTAAGAGATCAACCCACCATAACCAGCATTTCTACATGGGTTCTGGGCCTTGTACTCGCATGGCCAATGCTACAGATGGATCTTTCTCCAGCCTCCAGTGTTTCATCTTCCATCTCACATTTCCTTGTGCTCACCCTCCCCTCCCTTTAGACTCCTTCCTCTTTTATCATATTTCCACTTTTTCCACATACTGTCTGATGTTTCCTTTCAGAAGCAAGTTAGCTAAATATGAGTCCATATCATGTGTTTCTCCAACATTTTCTTAAATAATGAAAAATAAGTTTAAGTTTACAGAAAATTGCAAGGCATACAGAGGTCTTTATCTTTCAACTAGGTTCTTATAATGTGAATGTTACAAAAATCACCAGCATATTCATTACTAAGGACCCAGCAGATTGAGGAATGTCAGGCTCAGGGTGAGACCATGTTCCCAGAGAGAAACAAAACAAAACAAAACAAAACAAAACAAATGAAGCAATGTCACAGTAAGTCAACCTTCACAATCTGTTACTGCATAGACACTGTTGGTATTCTTTTGGCAGAAGCACTTAAAGGCAGTTACCTGACAGCCTTGACCCCTGCTGTCTCTCACAGACCTGTGAAAGTCTGGACCGTCCTTTGATCTCTCAGGAAAGTACCTTGATCCAGATTTTAGCCTGAGGTTCCTTTGTCCCAATTACTAGCCCCAGCCCCCAATTGTGTGTACATGTCCTGGCCCATGCCTGGGTTAGTATATAAGCCTTGAGTTCCAACATTAAAATTGAGTCTATTCCCTCAGGCTTTCTCTGAGTCGGTATATATATATATGTCTGCCTATATGTCTGTCTTTATCTTTCTATTTACTCAGGTAAAATCCCTGGTGGCCCCTCCCCTCTCTTTGCCAGAGCTAACCCAAGGAAGGAAGATCAACAAACAGCATCTGGATGTCGGCCACACATGTATAAAGGACTACTCAGAGGACGATAAACTCCGACAAGACAGTAAGAGGTTTCTGGTCATATCCAATATAGAAATCAGGCATTAGTGGTTTAGAAAATTTAACTAGGAAATTATGAATATGAGAAGTCATTCCAACAGTAAACCAATCATACCCAGCTCAGAGTCCATATAAATGCCATGGACAGGAAGCTTTCCTGTGAGACAAACAGCAGCCAGAGCAGTGTGCTGAGCCACAGACTGCCCACCCTGCAGCTTGATTGCCTAGCATCTGGTCCCTTCTGCCAGTGGCCACTTCCCATTCCTGGAGACAAGGTCTCTGCAAAGCCCCACAGCCCACTCAGCCTTGTCCTCTTGCACCTCCCGATAATGCCGGCCAGAACAGAACCTTGAAGAACCCTGAAGGGCCGGATAATCCATAATTGGGGCTGGTTTCACAGAACTGTTTGGTCTGTCTCCAGGAAAGTCAGAGATGTTTGATCCTTTGAGACCAGCAGGCTCAGATGTGCTGTGTCTGGATCCAGAGTGATTTCTTCTTTGAACTTCTAATTTTCTGCAGAGAGGAAAACAGGGGAGGAAAGGGGTGCTCTTTCTGGTTAACTCGATTGAACAGGAAACTGGGGACATCAGAGTCCCATGCTTGCAGAGGATGCTTCTGCTGTCCACTAGCACCTTGAGCCCTGACCTCTTGTCTTCCATCCCTCTGCTTACACCTTGCAATGCACAGAAGGAGGCTCGGTGTCTCCCCAGCTCACGTCTGTAGTAACAGGCAGCTTCTTCAAATGTCCTCACGTCGTGGCCTTGGTGGACAGATCACTGGGTGCACAGGGCACACAGAAGCTTCATGTCCTTCTCACAGAAATGGGTCAGGACCTGGTCGTGTACCTCACACTGTGGGATCTTCTCCTGTGCAAAGCACACTGAAGTAAGATTTCCTTGGCAGCATCAACAATGCTTCCCTGCTTGATGTTTTTCCTGGTCCTCAAATTATCACATTCCTCATTACACTCAGGACAGATTTTGCTGTCTATTTGTCTTCCCTCGTATTCATCAATGCAGTCACTACACAAGTGGTGTCCACATTCAATGGTGATCTAGTATCCCAGGTAACAATGACAGAGAGTGCACTTGCATGCTTTCAGGATGTCTCTCAAGATCTGGGCCACCTCCACTGGAATAAGATTGAAGGTTAGACTAGTGTACTCTGCCAGGATAAGTAGATTTTCCTCTGATTTCATGGGTAGATAAGGTGACAACTTGATGCCCTGTAAGGCCACTGGCCTGAACGCTGGGTTGTGCAGCTGGAGATGCACTTACAGCTGGTCACAGCTTGGTGCTGTAACGGGTTACTATGTGCAGAAAATACTGAAGTCAGTTTCAGGAATTCTTTTGGTCAGCAAGCAGCCCCCTTTGCAAATTGCCTAGCTGGTCCTTCAGTGCAAAACTGAAGATCATGCACCACCCCAATGATGACCCGATCAGGACAAACTGATGACCAGAGAGGTTATCCTGAAGGAATCCTAGATGGTGTTTCCCAATGAGGTCTACAGAGTTGTCAGATCTTTCAAAGTGAAGCTCAAAAGTTGATAAACCCCACTCACAAGCTCAGAACTTCCTGAAGGAAGCCTTTAACTTCCTCACTTTTAAATTAAGAGAGCCAGAGAACAAGGTGAATAGGAACCTGTGGTTTGGAGGGAAAGGCAGCCACACAGGAGAAAAAACTTACAAAAATCACAACTTCACAACTCTCAAAATAATCAGTGACAACCCAAGATATTATATCAAGAAACAAAGGTAGGGTGAAAAGATACAGGGAATGTAAACAAAACAAAGCAAAATAAAACAACAAAACACTTTTGACATTAAAAAGTTAGTTTGGAGATGGAGATAAAGGTAAGGAAGTCCTTCAGATAATAGGCAAAAGGGAAAAGCTAAAACTAGATGATAAACACAGACAATCATGAAAAAGGAATGCATTACTGTTAAAATAATAGTGGCCTAGTTTAGAACAAACTAAATCCAAATAATGGAATTTATAGAATGAACCACAAAACAAAAATAAAAACTGTGGTTTAGTTAATCATCAAAGTAATAATCATGAAAACTCAAATCCTCCCCAAGTAGTAATTATGAAAATCTCCACAGGGGGCTAGAGAGATGGCCTAGCAGTTAAGAGCACCGATTGCTCTTGCAAAGGACCTGGGTGCGATCCCCAGCACTCACATGGCGGCTGAGAACTGTCTGTAATTCCAATTCCAGAAGAACTCCAGTTCCAGGGGAATCTGACACCCTCTTCTGACCTTCGCAGCATTGCACGACATGGGTGCACAAACCTACACACAGACAGTACATTCATACAAATAAATAAAAATTTTAAAAAGCCATAAAGAAAGAAAATCTCCACAGCCAGGAGTTTCTAGATTCAAGGGGTTCATCAATTTTCCAACACAATGGATGACCATAACTCACACTGAGACTGTAGAACATCAGAAGTGTGGGGACCATAGGAGATCTGCTAGATAGAAAAAAATTAAGTTCCAAGAATAAATAGTCATGGGCAAGTGAGATGGCTCAGCAGGCAAAGGCACACATCAAACAACCCTGGAGACCCGAGTTTGCTCCCCAGAACCCACATAGAGCTGGATGCAGAGACCTGATTCCAGAAAGTTATCCCCTGATCTTGCAATGTGACCCTATTTCTGGGAAACATACACAAGCACCTAGGGAACACAGGTCAGATCAAAGCAAAGCTGTCATCAATGTCCAACTTGGTGAGCCAATGGATATTACTGGAGTTACTTATAAGAATATAGATGAAGGGTTACTTATAGTAGAAATGATCACCAAAAGTCTGCCCCAGCATGGGAGACAGCTCATGGAAGCTGGAAACTTGGAGTGCACTGCATAGCCTCAGGCAGCTCAACAGGGTGCAGAGTGTTTTTCTTCAACTCTTTCAGTTCTTGTGAGCCTCTTCCAGGCAGCTTGCTGGTCTCTGTTTCTACCAGACACCTTGGCTGACCTGCCTCTACCAGGCAGCTGGACTAGTCTGACAGTGCATCTGAGCGTGGGTCTGAGCAGGCCTTACTATGCATATATGCTAGTGAAGGGAGGGGCCCAGGGAAGCTGGTCAGTTTCAGGGACTTCCTGAAGCTGTTGAGTTGTTTACTTCCTGAGCTTAAAGAGCTTCCTGGCAGGATGGAATGTTTCACCTCCCCTTAAAACATACTGTTGTTTCACCTCCTTTTAAAGTTCTGCTTCTTAATGACCTTCTTTCCAGGATGAGATTTCTTTTTTGTCTTTTCGAGACAGGGTCTCCCTGTAGCCCCAGCTGTCCTGGAACTCACTCTAGACCAGGCTGGCCTTGAACTCACAAAGTTCCGCCTGCCTCTTCCTCCCAAGTGCTAGGATTAAAGGCGTGCGCCACCACCCAGCCAGCATTTGGGTTGTTTGTTTTTTTTTTTTTGGTCTTTTTGAGACAGGGTTTCCCTATAGCCTCAGCTGGCCTGGAACTCGCTCTATAGACCAGGCTGGCTCACAAAGTTCCGCCTGCCTCTTCCTCCCAAGTGCTAGGATTAAAGGCGTGCGCCACCACACCCTGCCCAGGATGAGATGTTTTACCATGGAAACTGCTACACAACAGACCTCCACCCATGTACACACACATCATACATACACTACTGAATGAATGAATTAACCAATCAGTTTAAAGAATGGGTGGTCAAAACAGGATGGGAGTTTGCAACAGACAGCTATAATAGAAACTGGATGGCAACTACACAATTACTTCAACATCTGGAGGGAAAATAGATACACCACTTAGAATTATCTACCCGGGCAGACTGTAACTAGGTCCAGATGTAGAAAGAAGATATTTTCACATTCATAAATATTAAAATATTTAGCTTTCAGCAATATTCATATTCTTGGGAGGCTACTAGAAGATGGCATCATTAAAAGAAGAGAATAGACTATTATTCCTATCAAGAAAGTACCAGAAATATTTGGTTCTCATAT
This sequence comes from Rhizomys pruinosus, assembly GCA_009823505.1. Classification (NCBI taxonomy): domain Eukaryota; kingdom Metazoa; phylum Chordata; class Mammalia; order Rodentia; family Spalacidae; genus Rhizomys; species Rhizomys pruinosus. The sequence goes on from VZQC01004415.1 coordinate 231,361, forward strand.
TCTGATTTTTCTTTTAGGATCAGAAATTGGGCCACTCAGTTCTGCATTTGAATTTTTGGTTTTTGAGAATAGCTAGGATTTAAATAGGCAGACATAAAATGTCCCATTATCTCAGGTGTACAGGAATTAGAAAAGTAGAGGTGAGCACACGCCAGGTGAGGTGAATTCCAAGCCAATGATGAGGGATCCTGTCAGTTAAGGCAGCTGCACCAAGACTGGGCAACTATCCAGAAAAGGGATTTTCCACGTAGACCCTGTCCCTATATGTGCCCAGTTTCTCCAATGATCATATCCTCCACTGGAGTGACAATTCTAGCAGCTGAATTACATTGAAAGCCCATAGTTTATGTGAGGGCTTACTCTTGGTAATACATGAATACTGGCTTTTATCTGTCTTCAGAGTTTTATTACAGAAGGTTTTAAAAATACTTTGCTCCGGGCTGGAGAGATAGCATAGTGGTTAAGAGCACCGACTGCTCTTGCAGAGGACCCAGGTTTGATCCCCAGCACCCACATGGCAGCTAAGAACCATCTGTAACTCCAATTCCAGGAGAACTCCAGTTCCAGGGGTATCCGACACCCTCTTCTGACTTCTGTGGCATTGCACGACACGGGTACACAAACCTACATGCAGACAGTACATTCATACACATACAAAAATAAATAAAATAAAAAAACTTTGTTCCAATGATTCATTCCTCTCTCCCCTCTAGCCTCTGGCAACTATTGATTTTGTTTTCTGTTTCCAATGTCATGTCATTTCAGAATGTCCCATTTTTAAACTCATAAAGTATAGTCTTCAAATTGGCTTCGTCTACTATGCAACAAACATTTAAGCTTATTCCTTGCATTTTTTTTTTAATTTTTTTATTAATTTTATTCATTTATGTATGTGTATGAATGTACTGTCTGCATGCAAGTCTGTGCACCCGTGTCGTGCAATGCCGCGGAGGTCAGAAGAGAGTATCGGATTCCCCTGGAACTGGAGTTCTCCTGGAATTGGAGTTTCAGACGGTTCTCGGCCGCCATGTGGGTGCTGGGGACCGAACCCAGGTCCTCTGCAAGAGCGGTCGGCGCTCTCAACCGCTAGGCCATCTCTCCAGCCCCTATTCCTTGCATTTTTAAGGTTTGATAGCTAGTTAGTCATAAATATCAAATATTTCATTGTTTAGATATGCCAATGTTTATTTGTTTCTCACCTGCTAAAGAATATCTTGGTTATTTACAATTTTTTTTCATTTTTTTAATTGATGCTTTGTGTATTTCATACATCATTTTTCAATTCAGTTCAGGCATATTTCCCTTTCCCTTCCCTCCACCCCACCCCATCCTAGATCATGCATTCTGCCATAACTGTCCTGCATCTTTCTCAGTTTTTTTTCATTTTTTATCAATAAGTGATAATTTATGAGTACAAGCATCCTTCATGTAAAACCAATTTGCAAGCAGTTGTGCCCAAACCCACACAGCCCATGGGTCCCACCATCCAGCGGGGGGGGCTTGTATGTTCAATCAAGTTGATCAAATGAGTGTCCAGACTATATTGCTGTAGTTTCACCATTCACCCCAATCGCAGCCCTTACATTCTACCACGCCCCCTCTTCCGCAGATTGTTCCCTAGGCTTAGAAAAGGGGCACAGGTGGATGAGAAGCAAAACACTCTACTTTCTCTGGAGCTGATGTCTTGGTCTCTAGTCAGTTCTGGCTGTTTTCTTTCATGGGCTGCCAGCTTGTCCAGGCATAACCTTTCGATCCTACTAATGAAGCACATGCAATTAGATATTTAGGTATTTAAACAGTATAATATATAGCCTTTCGATCCTACTAATGAAGCACACACAATTAGATATATAGGTATTTAAACAGTACTAATTGTTATGGTAGGTTACTTTGGTATAGACACAGATGTTTGGATGGTATGTCAATTCATGATCTACATTTTCTTCTGTCAAGTATGGCAGGGTCTTCGTGTGGTTTATAACATCTCCTAACCATTAGAGGATGTAAGCTTGTGACATCAGCCGTGGGTTATTCCTCCAAGGAGAGAGCCAATAGCCAATTAGATTTGGGATATACAGACATATGGCTGCCACTGCTGCACAGTATTTCCAGGCAGATGAGGTGTAGCTGGTGCTGACGGAGGAGTCTTGCTTGACTCAAGGAGACCTATATTTGCTTTATTGGTTTAGTGGTCTTTGGTAACACTCTCTGGCATCCCAGAGACCATCTGTATACTTGCAAGTGCGGTCTCCATACATCTTTCCCATGTTTATATCAGGTCTTCAACAGCAGGGCCTTATCGCCTCTCTTCCTGCAGATATCCCAGTTTGGAGGCAAGGAGCCTTTACCATTTGTGGGGGCTTGGATCCCCTGGCCAACATCTCCTTGGTAGAATAATCCATTGTTGATGTCAGAGCTCCTGTATTAATATATTTTGTTTAAGTGCATAGCTTAAGGAGACTTTAGCATTATATTTGGTTCTGAATAGAGAATAATCCTTTTCACAGTTTCTATGTCCATTAGTCAATTAAAGAAGGCAGTTTTACTGATTTTACAAGAGAATACCTCTATAACAGCTGGCTCCAATCTACAGCTGGAGAACGACCTCATCATCATCATATTTCTCCTTATTCTATGGGGGGGAGTTAAGAAAGTCTCTTGTATTAAAACCTTTGCGGCACCTAGAAGGTAAGCTTCATTAGGATTCATTAAAAATAGTTGTTACTAGTAGGATCCACAGAGGGGCCTGATGTCTGCAGCAATCTGAGGCATTTCTTCCCTTCAATGCCCAGAGGAGTCAATCCTTCTGCTGGCACTTTCTGGTACATCCTACTCACTGCAAAGCTGCATTTTCTTTCTCAGCCATTAAGTTGGTGATACTCTGGCCTGTTGGAACATACAAATCCTTTCCCATAGTTAGTTTTAAGATTTGGGTTGCAAGGTTTTTTGACAAAAAGTTTTCATATCTATCTATATCCCCCTTTTTTATTTAAGGTTTTTATTTTTGACCCATGAGTCTCAAAAAAGCAGTTGTTTTATACATACCTATAGGGTGGAATCAAGGCACAGATTTCATCAAGTTCACCCATGCTGTTTTGGGTTACTGTATGTGATTAACTTGGGAAACAAAGTTTATTTTTGAGTTAAATCATCCTATAGGTGAAAGAGATTGCTACCAGGTGATACTATATGACAGCAAAATTATAGAGAACATTTGTTTATACCAATCCCAAAGTAATTGTTATACAGATTTTAGTTAAAGCTAATGTGGACAAGAGCAATTTATATCACCAATTAACTCAGATGCATTACCGTTTTTATCAGCCTTCAAACCAATGTTGTCCAATATGCACATATTTACTTTTACTAAGTCCTAAAACACCATGTATCCTGTAGACAGAGTCTGGGCAAAACTGGATACTTGTTGAACTCACGTCAATTAAACATGCACCAATCGAATATACACCCGTGTCCCTCTCCCACCCCTCCCACCCCTCCCGAGTCACCATTTCAGTCAGCCTTCTGATGCAATCTTTCTGTTGTTGTTCTTTTAATATGCATCCCTCTCCACAAGAAATATTTATAACTGGGTTATTGGTACTAGCGTCCACATATGAGAGATACCATTTGTCGTTTGTTTTTCTGGGACTGTGTTACTTCACTTAACATGATGTCTTCAAGCTCCATCCATTTACCTGCAAAGTTCATGATGTTGTCTTTCTTTACTGCTGCATAGAATTCCATTGTGTACATGTACCACATTTTCTCTATCCACTCGTCAGTTGAGGGGCATTTGGGTTGATTCCAGTTTTTTGCTATTGTGAACAGAGCGGCAATAAATATAGCTGTGCATGTATCTCTGCAGTAAGATGAGTCTTGTGGGTATATACCCAGGAGTGGTATGACTGGGTCAAATGGCAGGATCATTTTGAGTCTTCTAAGGGTTCTCCACACTGTTTTCCATAGTGGCTGCACAAGTTTACATTCCCACCAGCAATGGATGAGTGTTCCCCTTTCCCCACACCCTCTCCAGCACTTGGCATCATTTGTTTTCTTGATCCTAGCCAGTCTTACTGGAGTAAGGTGGTATCTTAAGGTGGTTTTAATTTGCATTTCCTTAATTATTAGTGATGTTGAACACTTCTTAAGGTGTTTCTCAGCCATCTCTAATTCCTCCTCTGTGAAGTCTCTGTTCAGATCTTTGCTCCATCTTCTGAGTGATTCATTTGTTTTCTTTCTTCTTTGTTTTTTGAGTAGCTTGTATACTCTGGAGATTAATGCTTTGTCAGATGTATCTGCTGTGAAGGTTTCCTCCCATTCTGTGGGTTTTCTCTTCACTTCCTTTATTGTTTCCTTTGATGTACAGAAGCTTTTGAGTTTAATGAGGTCCCATTTGTCAATTGACGACCTTATTTCTTGTGCAGCTGCTGTCTGATTTAAGAAGTCTTTTCCTACACCTACGTCTTGTAGTCTGCTGCCAAGTTTCTCTTCTATCACCTCCAGAGTTTTGGATTTCACGTTGAGGTCTTTGATCCATTTGGAATTGACTTTTGTACAGGGTGAGAGGTAGGGGTTTAATTTCATTCTTCTACAGGTGGTGATCCAGTTTTGCCAACACCACTTGTTGAAGATGCTGTCTTTCCTCCAATGTGTCTTCTTGGCCTCCTTATCAAATATGAGATGGCTGAAATTGTATGTGCTCAGGTTTGGATCTTCAATTTTGTTCCATTGGTCAACTGGTCTGTTTTTGTGCCAGTACCAAGCTGTTTTTATGACTATAGCCCTGTAGTATAGTTTGATGTCTGGTATAGCGATCCCCCCTGTATTGCTCTTTTCGCCCAGAGTTGCTTTGGCTATTCGGGGTCTTTTGTTTTTCCAAATGAAATTGAGGATTCTTTTTTCCAAACCTGTGAAGAAGCTCTTGGGGATTTTGATTGGGATTGCATTAAATCTGTATACAAGTTTAGGTAGAATGGACATTTTTACTATATTTATTTTCCCAATCCATGAGCATGGGAGGTTTGTCCATCTCCTGATGTCTTCTTCAATTTCCTTCTTCAGAGGTTTAAAATTTTTGTTGTAGAGGTCCTTGGTATCTTTGGTTAGGTTTGTTCCTAGGTATTTTATTGTTTTTGAGGCTATTGTGAGTGGGAAGGTCTCCTTGTATTCCTTCTTCAGTTGCTTGTTGTTGGTGTAAAGAAAGGCTACTGATTTTTCTAGATTTATTTTGTATCCTGCCACTTTACCAAAGCTCTTAATCATTTCTAGGAGTTTTCTGGTGGAGTTCTTAGCATCCCTTAGGTAGACAATCATATCATCAGCAAAAAGGGATAGCTTGACTTCCTCTTTTCCAATTAGAACTCCTTTAATTTCCTTTTCTTGCCTTATTGCCCTAGCAAGGGTTTCCAGCACTATATTGAAAAGGAGTGGTGACAGGGGGCAGCCTTGCCGAGTTCCTACCTTTAAGGGGAATGCTTCTGTCATTTCCCCATTTAGGATGATATTGGCTGTGGGTTTCCTGTATATGGCTTTGATTACATTGAGGAATGATCCCTCCAGACCAATTCCCTCCAGGACTTTAAACATGAAAGGATGCTGGATTTTGTCAAAGGCTTTCTCCGCATCAATTGAGATGATGGTGTGGTTTTTGTCCTTCAGTCCATTGATATGTTTGATGATGTTTATTGATTTTCGTATGTTGAACCATCCCTGCATCTCTGGTATGAATCCAACTTGGTCATGGTGGATGATTTTCTTGATGTGAGTCTGTATGCGATTTGCCAGAATCCTGTTTAGAATTTTGGCATCTGTGTTCATTAGGGAGATGGGTCTATAGTTCTCCTTTTTGGTTGTATCTTTCCCTGGTTTTGGTAGTAGCGTAATGCTGGCTTCATAGAAGGAATTTGGGAGAAGTCCCTCCATTTGTATCCTTCTAAACAATTTAAGTAGTAATGGTTGTAAGTCTTTACGAAATATTTTATAGAATTCTGCCGTGAATCCATCCGGGCCTGGGCATTTTTTGGTTGGGAGGCTACTTATTACATCTTCGATTTCTTCCTGTACTATTGGTCTGTTTAGGCTGTCGATCTCTTCTTGGTTGAGCTTTGGTGATTCCCAGGATTTCAGATATTCATCCATTTCTTCTAGGTTTTCAAACTTAGTAGAATATAAGTTTTTGAAGTAGTCCCGTATGATTGTCTGGATCTTTTCATTGTCTGTTGTGATATTTCCCCTTTCATCACAGATTCTATTGATTTGGAGTTGTTCCCTCTTTCTTTTGGTTAACTGGGCTAGAGGTCTGTCTATCTTGTTTATTCTCTCAAAGAACCAACTTTTGGATTCATTGATTTTTTGTATGGTTTTCTTTGTTTCTATTTCATTGATCTCTGCTCTGATTTTTGTTATTTCTTCTTGTCTGCTCCGTTTAGGGTTCATTTGTTGTTGTCTCTCAAGTATTTTTAGCTGCAGTGTTAGATCATTCACTTGTGCTCTTTCTGTTTTTTTAATGTGGGCACTTAGAGCTATAAACTTCCCTCTTAGGATTGCTTTTAGAGTGTCCCATAGATTTTGCTGTGTTGTTTTATCATTGTCATTCAGTTCCAGGAATGTTTTTATTTCTTTTTTTATTTCTTCCTTGACCCACTCATTATTCAGGAGAGTGTTGTTTAGTCTCCATGTGTTCCTGTAGGTTGTAGGGTTTATTCTGGTGTTGATATTGAGTTTTATTGCACTGTGGTCTGATAGAATGCATGAGATTATTTCAATCTTTTTATATTTGTTGAGTTTTTCCCTGTGTCCCAGTATATGGTCTATTTTGGAGAATGTTCCATGAGGTGCTGAGTAGAAAGTGTATTCTCTGGTGTTTGGGTGAAATATTCGATAGATGTCTGTGAGGTCCATTTGGTGTATTGTGTCATTTAGTTCAGATGTCTCTCTGTTTATCCTTTGTCCTGTTGATCTGTCTAGAGGACTTAATGGGGTATTGAAGTCCCCTAGTATTAGTGTGCTGGGGTTAATCTGTGCCTTGAGATCCTGAAGAATTGTCTTTATAAAGTTTGGTGCACTGATGTTTGGTGCATATATATTTATGATTGTGAAATCTTCATCGTCAATTGTTCCTTTAATAAGGATGTAATGGCCCTCTTTGTCTCTTTTGATTTCTTTTGCTTTGAAGTCTATTTTGTCTGATATTAGAATAGCCACACCCGCTTTCTTTTTGGTACCATTTGCTTGGAATACTTTCTTCCATCCCTTCACCTTAAGTTGGTGCCTATCCTTGAAATTGAGATGGGTTTCTTGTAGACAGCATATAGATGGGTTTTGTTTCCTAATCCATTCTCCCAGTCTATGCCTTTTGATTGGGGAGTTTAGCCCATTAATATTTAAGGTTACAATTGAAAGATGGATGTTGCTTCCTTTCACTTTATTATCCATTTGGACTTCTAGCCTTTGATTTTGCTCCTATGGTTATGTTTTTGTTAGTTTCTTTTCCTAGGTGTTTGAGGATTGTTGCTCCTCTCTTCTGCCCTTTGAATTGCTTCAAGTATTTTATGAAGAGTTGGTTTTCCAGACATGTATTCCATCATCTTGTTTATGTCATGGAAGATTTTTCTCTCTCCTTCAAGTATAGTCGACATTTTTGCTGGGTAAAGTATTCTGGGTTGGCATCCATAGTCCCTTAACACAGGGAATGCTTTGCTCCATGTTCTTCTTGCTTTCATGGTTTGAGGCGAGAAGTCAGTTGTAATTCTGATGGGTTTCCCTTTGTATGTGACTTGTTTTTCTTTTGTAGCCCTCAGAATTTTGTCTTTGTTTTGGGCATCTAGCATTTTAACTATGATATGGCGTGGGTGTTTCTTTTCTGATCTTGTCTATTTGGGGTTCTATGTGCTTCTTGTATTTGTATGGGTTTGTCTGTTTTTAGTTTGGGGAAATTGTCATTCTGTTGAAGATCTGATCAATACTATTCTCTTGAGATTCTTCTCCTTCCTGTATTCCTATGATGCAGAGGTTTGATCTTTTCATAGTGTCTGATATTTCCTGGTTGTTCCACTTTTGTGTATTTTTAAATTTTTCATAATCTTTATTTAAGCTTTTTAATTGCTCTGTGTTATCTTCCAGATCTGATATTCTTTGTTCTGCTTCCTCCATTCTACTTTTGAGACTTTTTCCTTTTCTTTCTTCTCGATTGGATGAGTATTCTAATTCCTTTTTCGTTTCATCCTGTGTTGTCTTTAGTATTTCCATTTCCTTTCTGAGCTTCTCAATCTCTTCTTGGTGCTCCTTACTTCGTTGGTTGGCTTCCTTTTTCAGTGTTTCTTCTTCCTTTTGGAGTTTGAGTTTATCAATCTGTTCCTTTAGTTCTTTCCGATGTTTGTCATTGTATCCCTCTAGGTCCTTTTTGAGTTTTTCATTCTCTCTCTTTAGTTCTCCGAATTCTTCTTCATTTTCTTTAATTTCTCTGCATAGGTCTGCAATTATTCCTCTAAGATCTGTTCCTTGGGTCTCCTCCAAGGGGTTCCCATTGTAGCTATCTCCTACAGGTTTGGTAGAGCCTGGTGCGGGGTTATCCTGTGCCTTTCCCATGTTGTCCTTTTGTCGTGTACCTGACATGTGGGCTTCCCTTTTGTGGTTCAGATCACAAATACCTTTTCACTATGTTAGCGGATGGTTTTGCTTTCCTCCTTCAGATGCTTCTTTTTTTTCCCCTTTCCTTCTCCTTGTTTATGGAGTATTGACTTGTCTAGGTTTCAGGCTTTCAATTTTGTTTATATATTGGATATTGGAAGCCAAAGCACTCTTCTCTTCTTGTTCTGCCTGAGTGACTTCTGGCCAGCCCGCACAAAGGTGCAGAGGCACTGACCTAAACCTGCTGACCCTCTGGTCCCAACTCCAAAGGCCGGTTATTTACAATTTGAATAACTGCCATAAGCACTTGTGTGCAGATTTCTGTGAGGTTATGTTTTAAAATTCCTTGACAACCAGCGAAGAAGCAAGATTACTAGGTCATGATAAAAGCATGTCTCCTGATCCTCCTGCATCTGTCTATCAAGGACTGCAGACATGTGCTTCTATGCCTAAATATTTAATACTTTTTCCAAGTAGCTATATTATTTAGTATTCCTGCCAGAAATGAATGAGTGGTTTTTGCTTCTCATCTTTGGCATTGTTTGGTGTTGTCAATGTTCTTAAGTTTGCAACTCTTCTAGAAAATGTAGTGGTATCTCATTGTTATTTTAATTTTCATTTCACTGATGATGTATGATAATTTCATATGCTTATTTTTGTACTTTCACTGTTAAAATGAACTAGACTACTGGGTAGTACATTTCAACAAAATAGGGAATGTATTAAAATCAGAAAAATTGAGACATGAGATCTAGGAAACAGAGGTCTTATCCATGAGAAGACAGAAGGAATTCTTGGGATGATTGGTAAGACTAGTCCTTGGTGGTGGACAGTGTTTAGTTGACCTTCAACACTTAGGCAAAAAGAGAATGAAATTCTCCAGGAAGATCTCCAGAAGGAAATATGTTTTTCATTTTGACATGATGGAATTTATAAAATAATGTGGTAAATTTGTGGAATACTGACAGATCATTGAAATTTTGTGAAGAATTAGCAATAAATAAAAGCAAACAAGCCAAAGCAAATTTAACAAGGCAAGCAATTGTACACATCAGGGAAAACAATAAAAGAGTAAATAAAATGAAGTATAGCCGTGATGCTCAGCTTAGAATAACATTTATATAGTTTAAATAACATGAGCACTGAGAATTGCTTTCACCAAAGTTCTGATCATCATTGTAATGAGTTAATGGGCTGCAAAAGCAAAGGGGGAAGGTTGGAATTACAGCTATTATCCTTTGGAATTGTAAATCAGGAGTCAATGGCCTAGACTGAACTGTTCAGCAGCATATGCATGTTATAGAGTTTACATTCTAAAATAAAATAAAATAAAGTAAAATAAAATAAAATAAAATAAATGAGTCAAAAGTAGACACTTGCCATAGAAGAATGGAATAGTAAAAGGGATAAGGCAGGGAAATGATAGAAATACCTTTTGCTTCTCTGAAACTTACATTGACATGGAATCCCCATTATGAGAACTTTAACTTGTTATTAGGGCTCTGTTTGTGAATGGATTAATCTGTTTATCATATATATATATATATATATATATATATACTTTTAAAATTTATTTATTTTTCTCTATGTGTGTAACTTCTAAGAATTTATTCTCATATTCCATATGTGGGTTATGAGGATCAAACTCAGGTCATCCCACAGGGCCAATTCATAGCATATTAGTTGGTTAACGGGCAATATTTACAGAGGATCTGCCCTTATGGCCAGTTTGGCTAGTTCTCTCCTTTTCCCTGTCACTCTTCCATACAATGCTATGCACCGCCTCAGGGCCCAGCCAGAAGAAGACCATTACCACATGTGGACCTTTGGGCTTGGCAGAAACATGTACCTAACTTAATCTCTTTTCTTTTTTTTTTCATTTTTTTTCATTTTTTTTTTTAACTTCTGTATGTGTATGACTGTACTGCCTGCATGCAAGTCTGTGCACCCGTGTCGTGCAATGCCGCGGAGGTCAGAAGAGGGTATTGGATTCCCCTGGAACTGGAGTTCTCCTGGAATTGGAGTTTCAGACGGTTCTCGGCCACCATGTGGGTGCTGGGGATTGAACCCGGGTCCTCTGCAAGAGTGGTCGGCGCTCTTAACCGCTAGGCCATCTCTCCAGTCCTTAATCTCTTTTCTTTATCACTTCCTTAGTCTATCATACTTTAAAAATATGTAACAGAATCAGACTAAGACAAAAGTTTTCTATACTGTTTGTGTGTTACTTCTTTTTTGTCTTATTTTGAGACAGCATCTCCCTGTAGCACCAGCTGGCTTGGTACTTGCTATGTAGACCAGGCTATCCTGAATCTCATTCTGTAGAAAGATCATGAGAGTCCTGGCAGAGATTTGAGCTATATACAGATTATGCTGGCTAAAGTCAGATACCTATCCTGTGTCCCTGTCTGCAAGGACCAGATTCCCTTTTCTGCTCATTGCCTTCTCAAAGGTTCTGATTATTCTATTAGACTGATTCTTCTATGTGAATATTACAACTCTTTATCAAGCTTAATGAAAAATCTTGATGGCCTTTTGACAATAATTGTTTTGTCTATACACCAATTTGAGGTGATCAGTGTCTGAAAAATACAGTCTTTTTATCCACCAATATGGTTCAAATTCTCTTTCATTTATTTAGCCTTTCTATAGTCACTCTAATAATTGATGATTTTTGTGTAGACTTACTGTATGTATTTTGTTATTAATCCCTCATTTTCCTGATTTTTTATATGACTGAAAAGGTTTTACTTGTAAAATAGGTATTTGTGTTCTATTCCAAAGCTTAATGATCTAAAAATAGCAACAAACACTTCTCTTATCTTCTGTTCTTAAGGGTCAAGAATTTGGAAGTAGCTTAGTTGGCTTGTATTTCTCAAAGTAGTTGTCAAAGTCATGGCCAGGGCTAAACTCACCTAAAGGTTGGATTGGAGCTTCATTATCCTTTGCATTGTGTTCCCCTCATATCAGAGTCTTCATTATAGGCAGTGAGGCTTGTATTCAAATAGACTATTACTCCCAAAGAATTATATGTTTGTCTGGGAGAGTCCTGTCATCCTTCTTCCTCTAATGTTTGAAGGCAGTAGGCAGGAAAGTTATGTTTAGGAGACCATATACAAAGACTAGAACATACTTCCTCCAAGGCAGACTAGAATTGGCTAGGGCTGCTGCTACAGTTGTAGACATTCCACAGTTTCTGAAGGCAACCTCTGACTCATGATAATACTAATAGGTGGTCACACATAAGAAAGCCTCTGCTAGACAAATGACCTCCAAACCCATGCTATCCAAATGCCTAAAAGCCTGGTTTTTATAACATAAAAGCCTCAAAGGTTTATACAGCAGAGCCATTTGAGCTGCTAAAATCTCTCTACTCTGGCTCATTTCATCCCTTGCAAGTATGTCTTTTTCCAATAACTCGTCCCTGTTTTGGCAACTAGCCAAGTGCCACTGCCCAATTCCTTATTCTGGGACATAAGAACCTGTAATCCCTCGGGGTTACCCTTCAAACTCCAATATCTGCCAGTATCTGTAGGAAAAAATGAAGTTATATGCTCTATTGACTTCAACAACCAGTAGCATTGGGGCCAATCCAAAGGACACATGGAACTGTAAGAAAGATTAACTTCTGACTGCTTGTCATCAGATGACATCTTTCTACCAACTGCTTCCAAAGACCTTACCACTGGCAATCCATTCCACTGAGTTCTTGCCTTGAAATCCATAAAAACTATTTTTGGGTGTGGAAACAGAACTCACTTGTGCTGGGGTACTAATGTAGAACTTAGATTCATGTGGCCAATCCCTGAGGTTAGTTTAGAGAAGCTACATTTCTCCCAATGGCAGGCCTAAAGATGGAGGAAGATGGTCTATCGCAGAACGGGTGAAAAACAGATGTTGATGTGACTCCTGAGATGCCTCTCCAGCAGAAGATGGCTGCAGAGCACAGGGTTAACTTAGTTCAGGGATGGAGAGAATGGATATTATTCACCAAATAAAATGCTTTCACAGAACCATGAATAGATTCCTGAAACTACCCATAGATCCTGAACTCCTAGGTTAAAAAATCAGCAGGCTGAAAAATTCCAAGTGTTTTTACTTCAGTGGTACCTTTCAAACCAGAACCTCAAAGTCCTTTTCAAACATAAGTCTGTTTATCTTCATAACTACTCTAGGAGATTCTACTAGCAGATAGTGATATCACTATTGGGCAAGAGCAGGCTATTGGGCAGTTGGAGGTAAGAGGCAGGGGGCAGAAGTGGTTTAACAGTCACTTAGCAGGCATCTTGACAGCTGAGAGAGAGAAAGAGCTGTTGCTTAGGATAAGATGTTTCTGGGGCACTTCATCTGAGGCATGGATTTACAGAAACATATGGATATGCTCCTCTGTCTTTTTGGCTTGTACTTCTTTTTTAGGCTGAATAAATGGGGTCTGCATATTTGGCAAGCACAGAGAGTTGTTTCCCTGGCATTTCTTACTACTTCCTTATAACAGAACCTAAGCTTTCTTTTGTGGAGAACAAGAGCCTCAGAGAAACAGAGCACGATTCCCTTAATCCAAGGTAGCAATCCTCTTCAATTTTCCCACCTTTCCTTGTAGCCCTGGATCACTCTAAGTTAGATGTAGCCAAGAAAGGTAACAGGAAATCTGGAGAGGTACTTGTGCTACAGTTTCCATAGAACTTGAATATATCATAGTCTTTTTAAAATTTTATTTATTTTTTATGTGTATTAATGTACTGTCTGCATGTAGGTTTATGCACCCCAGTCATGCAATGCCGCGGAGGTCAGAAGGATTCCCCTGGAACTGGAGTTACAGACGGTTCTCAGCCGCCATGTGGGTGCTGGGGATCGAACCCTGGTCCTCTGCAAGGGCAGTCGGTGCCCTTAACCACTAGGCTGTCTCTCCAGCACCTATCATAGTCTTAATACAATAACAATTTCCTTGTCCTCTACATTATAATTCTGATCCAGTTGGTGGAGAAACTATTGTACTGTTTTGTGAGAATGCACAAACATGGATGGAACTGTCTAGAAGCTATAGTCTCTAAAGATTCCATAGAAGAGACAGAAAATATTCACTTCCTCAGTCCTTGAGGATATTTTTGTAAGTTCCTGCCAATCTTCCCAATCATAAATAATTTCTTCCCTAATCTGAGCATTAATTTGATATGTCAGGAGTGTGAAGAACCATTGTACATTTTACAACTTCAAAGTCTCTTGGCCTGGAGAGCTGGCTTAGTGCTTAAGAACACTGGCAGCTTTTGCAGAGGTCTTTGGTTTGGTTTCCAGCACTCTGATGGCAGCTAACAACCATCTGTAACCCTAATTCCAGAGTATCATGTGCTCTCTCCTGGCTGTGGTAGGCACTGAACACACAGGTGCACTTACATGCATGCATGAGAAACATGGTACACATGAAAATAAATCAATCAAAAGAATAAAAACATCTCGAGATTAAATGAATGCAAATAATGTTGTCTATCCTTGACTCAACAATTTTTTCAGTTAGAACTTAAAAAGGGGCAAGTTTCAGACATCATGTTTCATTTGCTTCAATGAAGTATTCAAACTAATTTTCTATCACTTGGGTGGGAGTTCATCTCTGCCTGGAGTAGAAAGAAATCTCAGCCTCACTAGTCATGGATTTGTGCCATTTGAGCATGGGCTTTCAGAACTCTCCAGCCATTTTTAGCACAGAGCTGCTTTGAGCATAGCACAGTTGAGAGGACCTCAGAAATGAGGGATGCTATCTTTCCACTTCCTCAATTGTCCAAATTAGAAGTTACACCTTGTGCGAGTATAAGCCATTTTTTCTGCCAGTAATATGCAATAAGAGAAGAAAAAGAGATTGAGAACCAAATCAACAAGCTAATGGCATATGTGTGTGTGTGTGTGTATGTGTGTGTGTGTGTGGAGAGAGAGAGAGAGAGAGAGAGAGAGAGAGAGAGAGAGAGAGAGAAAATGTAGTAAGTTAAAGGTCACATCTAGGACTTCATAGATGGAGTTCTGGTTAAGCGGCTCTCTAGGAGATTTCCATTCCTTATCAAATTTTCATCTATCTGCTCTCCCCAGATTTGTTTTGCACTAAGCTGTCTCTAAGAAGTTCAGCGTCTGCCAAAGGCCAGTAAAGAAAGCTACAATCACATAGAATCCAGTGAGCTATTACTTGTTTTATTCAGTTGGGGAGGAAACTGTGAATAAACTTCAGTGACAATGATATGGTTTTCATTTTTAAGTACATAATTGTTTGATATTTAATCCATCCATTTTTTTTCTCTAGGTATATGAATGTACTGTCTGCATGCAGGTCTGTGCACCCGTGTCGTGCAATGCCACGGAGGTCAGAAGAGGGTGTCGGATTCCCCTGGAACTGGAGTTCTCCTGGAATTGGAGTTTCAGACGGTTCTCAGCTGCCATGTGGGTGCTGGGGATCGAACCCAGGTCCTCTGCAAGAGCAGTCAGTGCTCTTAACCACTAGGCCATCTCTCCAGTCCCCATCCATTTTGTTTTTTTAAAATATTTTATTTTATGTATATGAGTGTATTGCCTGAATGCATGTAAGTGCACCTGCATTGTTCAGTGCCTGTGGAGGTCCGAAGAGGGCATTGAATTTCCTGGAACTGGAGTTATGGATGGTTGTCAGCCACCATGTGGGTGCTGGGAATCAAACTGGGGTCCTCTGCAAGAGCTCAGTCAATGCTCTTAACTGCTGCACCATCTCTCCAGCCTAACCCATCCATTTTGATGGCAAATACTAGGACTATTAGACTTACATTTCTGTCATTAAATAAATATTACATATATACATATATATTGGTCTCAAAAAGACCAATTGGTCTTTTTGAGACCAATATATATGTATATCTTCCCTGTAGCCTCAGCTGTCCTGGAACTCGCTCTGTAGACCAGGCTGGCCTTGAACTCACAAAGATCCGCCTGCATCTGCCTCCCAAGTGCTAGGATTAAAGGCGTGTGCCACCGTGCTCGGCATAAATAAATAAGTAAATAAGTACACAGGGACTTATTTTAAATGCCGGGAGTGAGGGAATACTGAGACTCTTCTGTGCACACTTGCATTTCTAGAACTCTATCCAGCTGCATGGCCTCTCATTATTCAGCTGCACGGCCTCTCATTCATCTCTCTGGAAAGTCAGTTTCCCACTTCCAGGTTCATCTGCCAATTTTCTAATTTTCACATCAAACTGCTCATTATTAATTGTCAGGCTAGTTATTCTAGAAGACTTGTTAGAGTCTTAAGCTCTTTACTAGTATTTTCAACTAAGTTGCAGACAGTTCCTTTCAGAAACCCCCTCAGAATTGCAAACCTGAATATACTTCATCTAAGAGTCAGTGAGAATTTTATGTTTTTCTTTCACTTTATTTTACTTCTTATTTTTGAGAATTTCATTCATGAATATTGTCTTTACGTTGTTTCTATCCCTCCCAGTTCCTCAGCAACTCCTCCATGTCCTCCTACTCCCTCTCAATTTCTTTTGTTGTAATTAAAAAATTATTTTTTATGAGTTTATGAGTGTTATGCCTGCATGTGTGTAAGTGCACTTGTGTCATGCAGTGCCCACAGAGGGCAGAAGAGGTTGTCAGATCCCCTGGAATTGGAGTTATGGATGGTTGTTAACTGCCATATGGGTGGTGGGATTTGAGCCCCAGGTCTTCTGTAAGAAGAGCCAGGGCTCTTAACCACTGAGCCATTTCTCCAGCTCCAAATTATCTATTTATTTTTATTTTATGTGTATGGGTGTATTGCTTGCATGGATTAAGTGGACCCATGTCATGCAGTGTATGCACAGGTTAGAATAGGGCATTGGATCCCCTAGAACTGGAGTTACAGATAGTTAGCCACCAGGTGAGTCCTAGGAATTGAACCCAGGTCATTTGCAAGAGCAGCCAGTGCTCTTAACTGCTGAGCCATCTCTCCAGCCCCTCCTTCTCCAGGCCCTGCCCTCTTCTTTGATAACTGGTACATATGCTTTCTTGATTCTTTGTTGTTTGAGTTCTTTGTATATTCTGGAAATTAATTCTCTATTAGATATACAGCTGGTGAAGGTTTGTTCCCATTGGGAGTTGATTTTTGCAGAGGGTGGTTGACATGCCTCTAATTTCATTTTTCTAAATATGGAGATCCAGTTTTGCCACAACCATTTGTTGAAGATGCTCTTACCTCCTGTGTGTGTTCTTGGCATCTGTGCCAAACATCAAGTGGCTGTAATTGTGTGCACTAATATTTTGGTCTTCTGTTTTGTTCCCTTGGTCTACATGTCTGTTTTTGTACCAGAGCCATAATGTTTCTATTACTATAGTGCTGTAATATTGCTTGAAATTTGGTATGGTAATCACTCTAGCACTGCTCATTTTGCTCAAGATTGCCTTGACTATCTGAGATCTTTTGTGGTTCCATTTGAATTTTAGGATTTTTTTCTATTTATGTGAAAAATGTCATGGGGATTTTGATTGGAATTGTACTGAATTTGTAAATTCATTTTGGTAGAGAAGACATGTTCACAGTATTAATTCTACTAATTCACAAGCACAGGTGTTTGCATCTTTTTGTGTTTTCTTCAATATATTTGTTTCAAATATTTAAAATTTTCACTCGATGTCTTTGATTAAATTAGTTTCAAGAATTTTTTGATGCTACTGTGAATGGGAGTGTTATCATATTTTTCTCTGATTGTTTATAATTGGCATATGAAAGGCTGGTCTTTTTTGTAAACTGATTTTATATCCTGCTATACTAGAAGTTTTCTGCTGGAATTTTTGAGATCTTTCATGTATATCATATAACATACATAATATCGTAATTTGATTTTTTCCAGTTAGACCCTTTTAATTTCTTTCTCTTATCTTCTTTCTCTAGCTAAGGAAAAGCAGTGGGGATAGTGGATAGGCTTCTTTGATTTTAATGGAAATAATTCAAAATTTTCTTCATTTAAAATGATGTTGGTTGTGGGTTTGTTGCACATAGCCTTAATTATATGTTGAAGTATGCTCCATTCAGTTCAGTTCTTTTAAAAATTTTTATCAAAAAGGAATGTGGGATTTATCAAAGGTCATTTTTGTGTGCCTATTGAGATGTACTTTTTGTCTTTGTCTGTTTATATAATTTATTATGTTACTTGAATCATCCCTGCATCTCTGGATAAAGCTAAGTTGATCATGGTGGATCATCTTTTTGATATATGTCTATATGCAGTTTGCAAGTCTTTTGAGAAGTTTTTTAAATATAATACTTTTATTGATGTTTTGTGTACTTCAGACATCATTTTTCAGTACAATTTAGACGTATTCCTCTTTCCCTTCCCCCCACCCCACCCCAGTTCATGTATTCTGCCATACATTTCTTGCATCTTTTTCTCAGTCTTTTAAAAGTTTTTCTCTGAAAGGTTTATTGTTTGGGGCAGAATTTAACAATATCAGTCCGTTCTTTGACTCAATCCTTATGTTGTTGTGGTTCCCTCCCAATTGTATTGCTCTAAAATATGCCTATATAAATGTCATATATGTACTGGAATTATGTCCTCCAGGAATAAACTGTATGTTAACTCCGATATATGTTTAGGAGTTCGTATTTTCCCCTTTAATTTTATGTTACTCTAAAATATGAGTATACACCTTCCACCCATGTACATTAATTACCATGTCTTAAAGTAAGTGGTAAGTTAATTCTAGGGCTCATTAAGAGATTCACATTATAACTTCACAGTTGCTTTCAGATAAAGAAATATAACTAACGTTGCTCAGCTTGCTTTTCAATTGGAGGATTTGGTACTAGCATCTACAATGAGGGAAACCATTCCCCATTTGTTTTTTGGGACTGAGTTACTTCACTTAGCATAATGGCTTCAAGTTCCATCCATTTACCTGCAAAGTTCATGATGTCATCTTTCCTTACCACTGCATAGAACTCCATTGTGTAGATGTATCACATTTTTTTATCCACTCATCTGTTGAGAGGCATTCGGGTTGGTTCCAGCTCTTTGCTATTGTGAAGAGAGCTGTAATAAACAGATGTGCATGTATCTTTGAGGTAGAATGAGTCTTGTGGGTATATACCCAGGAGTGGTATGGCTGGGTCAGGTGGTAGGTTCATTTTGAGTCTTTTAAGGTTTCTCCACACTTGTTTCCACAGTGGTTGTATGAGTTTACATTTCTACCAGCAGTGGATGAGTGTTCCCCTTTCTCCACAACTTCTGCAGCATTTGGTGTCTTTTGTTTTCTTGATCTTAACCAGTCTTATCAGAGTGAGAAGATATCTTAGAGTGGTTTTAATTTGTATTTCCTTAATTATTAATGATGTTGAACACTTTTTAAGATGTTTCTCAGCCATCTTTATTTCCTCACTGAAGTCTCTGTTCAGCTCTTTACTCCATCTTTTGAGTGAGTCATTTGTTTTTTTACTTCTTTGTTTTTTGATTTATGTGTATGAGTGTTATGTAAGAGTACCTGTGTCATACAATGGCTATAGAGGTCAGAAAAGGGTTCAGATCCACTGGAATTGGAGTTCCATATGGGTGCTAGGAACTGAATCCAGGTCCTCTGCAAGAGCAGCCAGTTCTCTTAGCTGCTGAGCCATCTCTCCAGCCACCAGTTTTTGAGAATTTTTGTATCTATGTTTATTAGGGATACTGGTTTGTAGTTATCTTTATTGTTATCTTTTTCTGATTTAGGTATTAGAGTAATACTGGCTTCCTAGAAGGACTTTGGGAGTTCTCCCTCTGTTTCTATCTTTTTGAATGGTTCAAGCAGGATTTGTAGTAGTTTTTCTTTGAAGGTGTGGCAAAATTCTGCTGTGAATCTATCTGGTCTTGGGGTTATCTTAGTCAGGAGGCTTTGTATTACTATTTTCAATTTCCTTATTTGCTTTCGGCCTGTTTAGGTTGTTGATCTCTTTTTATTTAACCTTTGTGGTTCTGTCAATTTGGAAATCCATCTATATTGTTTTGATTTTTCCAATTTAATAGAATATAGGTTTTAAAAATATTCCCTTTAGCTGGGCATGGTGGCGCACTCCTTTAATCCTAGCACTTGGGAGGCAGAGGCAGGCAGATCTCTGTGAGTTCAAGGCCAGCCTGGTCTACAGAGTGAGCTCCAAGCCAGCTGGGACTAAAAGGGAGACCCTGTCTCAAAAAAAATACCAAAAAAAAATTCTCTTTTATGTTCTGGATTTCTTTGTTGATTATTGTAATTTTTCCCTGTTATCTCTGACTTCATTGATTGGGACTTGCTCTTTCTTTTGGATAGGTGGAATAAGTGTCTATCTTGTTTACCTTTTCAAAGAAACAGCTCTTAGATTTATTAATTCTTTGTAATATTTTCTTTGTTTCCATTTCATTGATTTCCACTCTGCTTTCCAATATTTCTTCTAGTTTGCTATATTTAGGCTTAGTTTGTCATTTTTCTAGATCATTGAGTAATATCATTAAGTCTTTTATTTGTGATTTTTCTGATTTTTTAAAATATGCATGCTTAGAGCTATAAATTTCCTTCTTAGGACTAATAATATCATTAAAATGTGTCCTAAAGATTTTGTTCTGATTTCATTTTCATTTAGTTGCAGGAATATTATTTTTTTTAACTTCTTCTTTGATCACACTCCATAGTGTGTTGTGTAACTACTTGAGCTTCTTTTCATATTAAATTTAAGCTTTATTGCATTGTAGTCTGATAGAATACATGGGCTTTTTTCAATTTATTATATTTGTTGGTTTGTTTTGTGACCCACATGTGGTCTCTTTTCAAGAAACTTCCATGGGAGACTGAGTAGAATGGTTATTCTTTGGTTCTTGAGTAAAGTATTCTATAGATGTCTGTTAGGTCCATTTGACATATGATATTATTTAATTCATGTGTTTCTCTGTTTTTTTGTTTTTGTTTTTGCTTTTGTTTTCTTTTGTTCAAATAACCTGTCTATTGGGTAAAGGAGGTTATTGAAATCACTGGCTGGGGCTGGAGAGATGGCCTAGTGGTTAAGAACACCAACTGCTCTTGCAGAGGACCGGGGTTCGATCCCCAGCACCCACATGGCGGCTGAGAACCGTCTGTAACTCCAATTCCAGGAGAACTCCNCCTAACTGATGTAGTTTAAAATTCAGGTTTAGGGCTAGAGAGATAGCCTAGCGGTTAAGCGCACCGACTGCTCTTGCAGAGGACCCGGGTTCGATCCCCAGTACCCACATGGCGGCTGAGAACCGTCTGTAACTCCAATTCCAGGAGAACTCCAGTTCCAGGGGAATCCGAGACCCTCTTCTGACCTCTGTGGCATTGCGTGACATGGGTGCACAAACCTACATGCAGACAGTGCACTCTTACACATAAATAAATAAAATAAAAAAATAAATTTAAATAATTTAAAAATAAATAAATAAAAAATAAAAATTTAAGCACGCCCACTTAAAAAAAAAAGAAATCACTGGCTATAATCTATTTCATGAAGTCCAATAGTATTATTTTTATGAAAGTGTGTGCACCAGAGTTTGGTGCATATATGCACATGATTGTCCTGGAACTCACTACATAGACCAGACTGGCCTTGAACTCATAGAGATCTGTCTGTCTCTGCCTCCCAAGTGTTGGGACTAAAGGTATGTACCACCACTCCCAGTAAACCTTCTTTAATTTTTTCTGATTAAAATTACTTCAAAGTCTAGTTTGTCAGATATTAGAACACCAGTGCCTGCCTGTTTCTTGGTGCAATTTGCTTGGTGCAATTTGCTTGGAATATTTTTTCCATCCTTCTACTCTAAGCTAGTTCCTGTCCTCAGGTAAAATGAGTTTCTTGTAGAAAACAAAAGCATGGATTCTGTTTCTTAATCCACTCAACTAGTGTGCTGGATAGCTTCAGTTGTCGATTTGACATATCTTAGTTGAAGAAGCCTCAGGTGTGGAACTGTCTCCATTAGAATGGGCTATGGCCATATCTGTAGGGTATTTTCTTGATAGTTGAGTGATGTGGGAGGATCTAGCCTACTGTGGGCAGTTACACCCCTGGGCAGATTTTTCTGGATTGTATAAGAAAGCAGTCTGAGCACAGACCAAGAGAGCAGGCCAGTAAGCAGTGTTCTTCCATGGCCTGTGCTTCAGCTTCTGCCTCTGGGTTCCTGTCCTGGGTTCCTGCCTTGGCCTCCCTCAGTGATGAACTCTGACCTCAGGATATGTCAGTCAAATAAATATTTTCTTCAAGTTGGTTTTGGTCAAAGTGTTTTGTCACAGCAATAGAGAAGGTAACTAGAACAGAAATTGGTACCAAGATTGTGAAGTATTGCTGTGACTGACCTGACCAAGTTGTTGTTTGGGAAGATAGTAGAAACTTTTATAACTTTGAGCTAGAAAAGCCATTGAGTGCTTAGAGTTTGTTACTGTGGAGCTTGGAATATTTCTGCTGAAAGAGTTAAGTATGTTGGAGGCCTGGATTGTGAAGCTTTAAGGGAAGAAGAGACTATCAAGGCTGTTTGAACAATAATTTAATTTGAGAATCTGTGGGTTTTGGTTGACTGGGGCTGAAGAATCAGCTCTGATTAAGAAGAGACCAGAAACACTGAAGTAAAACTTTTTATTTACTGGGTCAATTGATGCTGGTTAGCTGGGGCTGAAAAATCAGCTGTAACAAGAGACACACCTCATTGAATTTAAATCTTCTGGGAAGTATTTCCTCAGGGTCAGCACACAGAAGCTATGGTCTAGAAGGGGCCCAAGCCTTCATCTCAAGCTGGAAGCAGAGCTGGTAATATGTAAGTCTCTTGCATGGTTCTGGTGTTGAAAGTATGAAAGGGTCATAGAGAGAAGCTAAGTCTTGGCACTAAGAGAGGCCAGGAAAGGCCAATGGTGAAAGTGCAGCCTCATTTGCAGTGAAAACCCTGAGGATTGAATGGGTAATGGAGAGAATCTGAGGCTTTGCACCTTGAGAGGCCAGAAGAGTCCACTGTTGAAGTACAGCCTCAGTTTCAGTGTGGACTCCAGCTACTTGGAGATTCCAGGACCATGGAATGACCACCAAGGCAGCAGCAGGCATGGAATGGAGCTGGTCTGGGCCTGTGAGACAGGCTGTGTGTGCTGTGGACGGCAGAGCCAGAAAAGCAGAGCAGCCCAAACCCTTTGGAACCCAGAAGATCATTAGTGAATCCCAGATGTCAAGCTTTGAGATACTTTTCTGGATGAATGTTTTGCTAAAATGTGCCTTCCCTTTGAAACAAAACAGTACTTAACTTGTAGTTAATGTTGAAGGAAGCCATAGTTGAGAGACTTTTTAAAAATTTTTTTGTACTTTTATTGATGTTTTGTGTATTTCAGACATCATTTTTCAATTCAGTTTAGGCATATTCCCTTTTTCCTTCCCACAACCCCACCCCAGATCATGCATTCTGCCATAACTGTCTGGCATCTTTCTCTCAGTCTTTTTTTTATGCTTAGGAATTCACATTTTCTTCCATTAATTTTATATTACTCAAAATATGGATACATCCTCTTCACCCATATACAGTAATTACAGAGTCTGAAAATAAGTGGTGGGTGGATTCTAGAGCCTGTTGAAAGATTTACATTATAACAACATAGTTGCTTTCAAATAAACAGAAATATAACAATAATGTTGTTCAGCTTGCCTTTCATCTGGGGATTTGGTGTTAGCATCCACAAATGAGGGAAACCATTCACTGTTTGTTTTTCTGGGACTGTGTTACTTCACTTAGCATAATGGCTCTGAGCTCCATCCATTTATCTGCAAAGTTCATAACGTCATCTTTCTTTACTGCTGAGTAGTACTCCATTGTGTAGATGTACCACATTTTTGTCATCCACTTGTCTGTTGAGGGGCAGTTGCATTGGTGCCAGCTCTTCACTATTATGAAGAGAGCTGCAGTAAACATGGATGTGCATGTATCTTTGTGGTAGGATGAGTCTTGTGGGTATATACCCAGGAGTGGTGTGACTGGGTCAGGTGGTAGGCTCATTTTGAGTTTTTTAAGGGTTCTCTACTCTGCTTTCCACAGTGGTTGTACAAGTTTACATTCCCACCAGCAGTGGATGAGTGTTCCCCTTTCCCCACAGCTTCTCCAACATCTGGCATCTTTTGTTTTCTTGATCTTAGCTAGTCATATCCGAGTGAGATGATAACTGAGAGTAGTTTTAATTTGTATTTCTTTAATTATTAATGACGTCGAACTCTTTTTAAGATGTTTCTCAGCCATCTTTACTTCCTCACTGGTGAAGTCTCTGTTCAGCTCTTTATTCCATCTTTTGAGTGGGTCATTTGTTTTCTTACTTCTTTGTTTTTGGAGTAGTTTATATATTCTTGAAGTTCATGCTCTATCAAATGTATCACTGGTGGGCTGGAGAGATGGCTTAGAGGTTAAGAGCACTGACTGCTCTTGCAGAAGACCCGGGTTTGATCCCAGCACCCACATGGTGGCTGAGAACCATCTTTATCTCCAGTTCCAGGGGAATCCAACACCCTCTTCTGGCCTCCAGGGCACTGCATGACACAGATGCACAAACCTACATGCAGGCAGTACATTCATACACATAAAAAATAATAAAATTTAAAAAAAATTAAAAAATGTATCACTGGTAAATATTTCCTATCACTCTGTGGGTTTTCTCTTCACTTCCTTGATTGTTTCTTTCACTCTATAGAAGCTTTTGAGTTTGATGAGGTCCCATTTTTCGACTGTTGATCTTATTTCCTGTGCAGCTGCTGTCTGATTTAGAAAGTCTTTTTCCTATGCCTATGTCTTGTAGGCTGTTACCATCTTTTTCTTCTATCTCCTTCAGGGTTTCAAGCTTCATGTTGAGATGTTTGATCCACTTGGAGCTTATTTTTGTACAGGGTGAGAGATAGGGGTTTAATTTTGTTCTACAAATGGTGATCCAATTTTGCCAGCACCATTTGCTGAAGATGCTTTCCTTCCTCCATTGAGGGTTTTTTGCCACTTTGTCAAATATGAGGTGGCTGAACTTGTATGAGCTCAAGTTTGGATCTTTAATTTTGTTCCATTGGTCAATGGGTCTGTTTTTGTGCCAGTACCAGGCTGTCTTTATGACTATGGCCCTGTAATATAGCTTGAAGTCTGGTAGATCAATCCCCCCTGTATTGCATTTTTCACTCAGGGTTGTGTTAGCTATTTGGGGTCTTTTGTTTTTCCATATGAATTTAAGGATTTGTTTTCCCAAGTCTTTGAAGAAGCTCATAGGGATTTTGACTGGGATTTCCTTGAATCTGTATATCAATTCACATAAAATGGACATTTTTACTATATTAATTCTCTCAATCCATGAGCATGGGAGGTTTTTCCATCTTTTTATTTCATTTTCAATCTCCTTCTTTAGGGGTTTAAAATTTTTGTTGTAGAGGTCTTTGGTATCTTTGGTTAAGTTTGTTCTCAGGTATCTTATTTTTGAGGCTATTGTGAGTGGGAAGGTCTTATATTCCTTCTCCACATGTTTATTGTTGGTATAAAGAAAGGCTACTGATTTTTCTGGGTTAATTTTTTAGCCTGCCACTTCACTAAAACTCCTAAGCATGTCTAGAAGTTTTCTGGTGGAGTTTTTAGCATCCCTTAGGTAAACTATCATATCATCTGCAAAAAGGGATAGCTTAACTTCTTCTTTTCTGATTAGTACTCCTTTAACTTCCTTCTCCTGTCATATTGCCCTAGGCAGTGTTTCAAACACTATGTTGAAGAGGAGTGGTGATAAGGGGCAGCCTTGCCGGGTTCCCACCTTTAATAGAAATGGTTCCAATTTTTCTCCATTTAGGATGATGTTGGCAGTGGGTTTGTTATATATGGCTTTGATTATGTTGAGGAATGTTCCTTTTAGTCCTATTCCCTCTAGGACTTTAAACATGAAGGGATGCTTGATCTTGTCAAAGGCTTTTTCTGCATCAATTGAGATGATTATGTGGTTTTTGTCTTTCAGTCCATTTATGTGTTTTATGATATTTATTGATTTCCTTATGTTGAACCATCCCTGCATCTCTGGTATCAATCCAACTTGATCATGATGGATGATCTTTTTGATATGGGTCTATATGTGATTTGCAAGTATTTTGTTGAGAATTTTTGCATCTAGTTCATTAGTGAGATGGGGCTATAGCTTTCTTTTTTGCTTGTATCTTTGCCTGGTTTTGGTATTAGAGCAATGCTGGCTTCATAGAAGGAGTTTGGGAGAATTCCCTCTGTTTGTATCCTTTTGAACAGTTTGAGTAGCAGTGGTTGTAGGACCTCTTTAAATGTTTTATAGAATTCTGCTGTGAAACCATCTGGACCCGGACTTTTTTTAGTTGGGAGGTTTTTTTTTTTTGTCTTTTTGAGACAGGGTCTCCCTGTAGCTCCAGCTGTCCTGGAACTCACTCTGTAGACCAGGCTGGCCTTGAACTCACAAAGATCCACCTGCCTAGTTGGGAGGTTTTTAATTACATCTTCAATTTCCTCAAATATTATGGGTCTGTTTAAACTGTCAATCTCTTCTTGGTTAAGCTTTGTTGGTTCCCAGGATTTCATATATTCATCCATTTCTCTTAGGTTTTCAAATTTAGTAGAATATAGGATTTGAAGTGTTCCTGTATGATTGTCTGAATCTTTTCTTTGTTGTGATGTTTCCCCTTCATCAGGATACTATTGATTTGGAGTTGCTCTCTCTTTTTTTTTGGTTAACTGGGCTAGAGGTCTATTTTGTTTATCTTTTAAAAGAACCAGCTTTTGGATTTATTGATTCTATGTGTTGCTTTCCTTGCTTCTATTTCATTGATTTCTGCTCTGATTTTTGTTATTTCTTCCTGTCTGTTGGGTTTAGGGTTCATTTGTTTTTGTCTCTCAAGTGTTTTTAGCTGTGGTGTTAGATCATTTATTTGTTCCCTTTCTGTTTTTTTGATGTGGGCACTTAGGGCTATAAATTTCCCTCTCAAGACTGCTTTTAAAGTATCCCACAGGTTTTGTTGTGTTGTATTGTCTTTTTTGTTCAGTTCCATGAATACTTTCATTTCACTCTTTATTTCTTCCCTGACCCATTCATTGTTCAGAATTGTGTTGTTTAGTCTCCATGTGTTCTTGTAGCTAATTGGGCTTATTCTGGGGTTTATATTGAGCTTTATTGCACTGTGGTCTGAAAGAATGCATGGAATGATTTTTATACTTTTGTATTTGTTGAGGTTCCTTTTGTGCCCCAGTATGTGGTAGGTTTTGGAGAATGTTCTGTGAGTTGCTGAGTAGAAAGTATATTCTCTGGTGTTTGGGTGGAATATTCTGTAAATGTCTGTGAGGTCCATTTGGTGTATTGTGTTGTTCAGTTCTGATGTCTCTCTGTTTATTTTTTGTCCTGTTGATCTATAGAGACTCTGAACTTTTAAGTGTGATTTTTTTAAGGACTATAGGACTTTTAAGGTTGTACTATTTTATGCTGTGATATTAGCATCAAACCATGGGGATAAGAAATGGAAAACTCACCAGACTTCAAACTATACTACAAGAGCTATAGTCATAAAAATAACCTGGTACTGGCACAAAAACAGACCTGTTGACCAATGGAACAAAACCGAAGATCCAAATATGAGCACATATAATTTCAGCCATCTTATATTTGACAAGGGGGCCAAGAAGCCACAATGGAGAAAAGACAGCATCTTCAGCAAGTGTTGTTGGCAAAACTGGATCACCACTTGTAGAAGACTGAAATTAAACCCCTACCTCTCGCCCTGTACAAAAATCAACTCCAGATGGATCAAAGACCTCAATGTGAAACCCCAAATTCTGAAGGCGATAGAAGAACAAGTTGGCAGCAGACTACAAGACATAGGCATAGGAAGAGACTTCCTAAATCAGACAGCAGCTGCGCAAGAATTAAGATGGACAATTGACAAATGGGACCTCATTAAACTCAAAAGCTTCTGTACATCAAAAGAAACAATCAAGGAAGTGAAGAGAAATCCCACAGAGTGGGAGGAAACCTTCACCACAGATACATCTGACAAAGCATTGATTTCCAGAATATATAAACTACTCAAAAAACAAAGAAAAAAGAAAACAAATGACCCACTCAATAGATGGAGCAAAGAACTGAACAGAGACTTCACAAGTGAGGAATTAGAGATGGCTGAGAAACACCTTAAGAAGTGTTCAACATCACTAATCATTAAGGAAATGCAAATCAAAACCACTTTAAGATATCATCTTACTCCAATAAGACTGGCTAGGATCAAGAAAACAAATGATACCAAGTGCTGGAGAGGTTGTGGGGAAAGGGGAACACTCATCCACTGCTGGTGGGAATGTAAACTTGTACAGCCACTATGGAAAGCAGTGTGGAGAACCCTTGGAAGACTTGGAATGAACTTGCCACCCGACCCAGCCATACCACTCCTGGGCATGTACCCTCAAGACTCACCCCACCACAGAGATACATGCATGGCCATCTTTATTTCAGCTCTCTTCACAATAACAAGGAGCTGGAACCAACCCAAATGCCCCTCAACTGATGAGTGGATAGAGAAAATGTGGTACATCTACACAATGGAGTTCTATGCAGTAGTAAAGAAAGACGACATCATGAGCTTTGCAGGAAAATGGCTGGAGCTAGAGGACATCATGCTGAGTGAAGTAACACAGTCCCAGAAAAACAAACGACGAATGGTATCACTCATCTGTGGATACTAGTGCCAATTACCTAGTTGTAAGTATTTCTTGTGTATGGCCCCCTGAGCTTTTGTCCAAAGAAGTTGGGAGTGATGCATATTGGAAACAACAACAACAACAACAACAACAGAAAGGACTGAATCGAAGAACTGACTGAAACAGTGAACTTCTGCTCAAAACAGTCAACTTCCTCATGGAGAATATTGAGAAAGACTGAGAAAGAGATGAAAAGCATGTTTGGCAGAATGCATGAGCTCTGGTGGGGTGGGAGAATGGGGGGGGCATGGGTCTAGATTTGTTAAAAAAATAAAAATAAATTTATGTGAAAAAAAGGAAATGGACAACACTACAATGATCCCTTCTAGAGTCCTTTTTCCATTTCTAATCATTGAAAAGAAGTAGTTAAGCCTTTAAGGTCTATACAGTTCTGATTTTCTAAAAAAACAAAAAGAAATGGAAAACTCCTGGTTTAATAGTGATGTGTTTGTGTGTCAAGTTGACAAGTAGTCAATCATGCTGGATAGCCTTAGTTGTCAACTTGATACACTTGGGTTCAAGGAGGCTCAATTGAGGAACTGTCACCATTGGATTGGCCTGTTGCCACTTTTACGGGGTATTTTCTTGATGGTTGAGTAATGTGGTAGGACCTAGCCTACTTGGGCAGTGCTACCCCTGGGCAGGTTTTTCTGTACTGTATAAAAAAGTAGGTTGAGAACAGGTCAGAGGAGCAAGCCAGTAAACATTGTTTCTCCATGGCCTGTGCTTCAGCTCCTGTTTCCAGGTTCCTGCCCTGAGTTCCTATCTTGGGCTCCCTCAGTGATGAACCTGGGAAAGGTAAGCTACATAAACTCCTTCCTCCCCACTTTGGTACTGGTCACAGTGTTTTGTTACAACAATTGAAAGCAACCTAGGACAGCTACCCTCTGTCTTTTGATAAGGGAGTTGTGGCAAGTAATATTTAAAGTTACTGTTGAAAGATGTGTATTAGTTACTGTAATTTTATTTTATTTTTTAAAATTTTTAAAAATTTATTATTTTTCCTGTGTATGAGTGTACTGTCTGCAAGTAGGTTGGTGCACCCATGTCATGCAATGCTGCAGAGGTCAGAAGAGGGTGTCGGAGAAGGTTCTTAGTTGCCATGTGGGTGCTGGGAATCGAACCCAGGTTCTCTGCAAGAGGACTTTATGTTTGTATTCTAGTCCTATTTTGGAGTTCTTTTTATAATTAGAACTTCATTTGATTTTTGTTTCTTTGTGTGGGTTTTTTTGGTCTTTTCAAGACAGGGTCTCCCTATAGCCCCAACTATCCTGGAACTGGCTTTGCAGACCAGGCTGGTCTTCAACTCACAAAGATCCACCTGCCTCTGCCTCCCAAGTGCTAGGATTAAAGGCGTGCACCACCACGACTGGCATGTTTTCTTTCTGCAGCCTCTTCAGTATTGTTTTCCCTTTCTTTAGTTCTTTGTATTGTATTCAGTGTTCTCTGTAGGGGATGTTTGATGAACATAATTCTTTCAGCCATTTATATCGTGGAAGATTTTTCTTTCTCTTTGACTATGAAAGACAGTTTTGCTGTGTAAATTATTAATTTTTCTGATGTGACTTGGGCATATGAACTTCTACTTTTCTTTGAGGTTTGTGTGTCTGCTATAAAATTCTAGCGTGCCTTTGTTGAATAGAGTTTGGTTCTGCTTTTATTGTCATAGCTTGGTTGATTTCTGATCATGTATGAATAGATGGTCTATTCCTCAGGCATCCACTTTTGAGTTTTGTATTAGAGGCATGGGGTGATTCCAGTCTGGTCCAGTTTGCTAGGTGGGCAATCACAACTAGATTTGTATGTTAAGACAGTGAAGGAGTGGGCAGGTTCCAAGTAGCTCACCAGGGTGTGGGAGCAGAGGTTCCTATCTTAGTCCGAGAGAAGGAAGAACAGAAGACAAAGAACAGAACAGAATTATACTTCCTGAAAGGTTTTAAGAATCCTTAAAACCACAAATTTTTATTATTTATTTATTTATTTTATTATTATTATTTTTTTTTTTATGTGTATGAGTGTACTGTCTGCATGTAGGTTGGTATACCCATGTTATGCAATGCAGTCGAGGTCAGAAGAGTGCGTCTGATTCCCCTGGAACTGGAGTTAAAGATGTTTCTCAACTGCCATGTTGGTGCTGGGGTTCAAACCTAGGTCCTCTACAAAAGCAGTCAGTGCTCTTAACCGCTAGGCCATCTCTCTAGTCCCAAAACCACAAAATTTTTGTCCATGGAATATGTGACTTCTTTACATGTCCTCAGAACTTACCTTAACATGATAGACTCTTGATTAGTTGCTACTGATGAAAAAATTAATAAATGTTTAAACAAATGGTCAGATTACATGTATATGTTATGTAGATAGGAAATCAAACTTTTTCACCTACCGGGCACTTGTTTTTACTTAACCTTTTTGTTGCAAAGAAAATGAATATTTTTCATTTAAAAAGAATCGTTAATTTTATTTTAAGTGGCAGTTGGAATTCACAGCATCCATTTCAACTTGGCATTCGTGTCTGATCATTTTTACATTTTAGACTGGATCCTTTATAGATTTACATTTTCTTAATCTATGCAGTGCTAGGTTCCTTATTCATCCTTACATTCTCAAATTCTTAGGACTAGAGATGAGTTTAAAACACCTTTCTTCTGCAGAGCTATAGAGCCGGACTCCATCATAGTAAGGTAGCTCTCAGGCCTTTTGCAGACAGTGGAGCAGTTCAGATGAAAATTGACTCACATGGGCTCCAAACATATGATGTTGTGAACACATTCAAATAATGGGCTCAGAAGGGTTAGGAAACTGGATTTCTAGGTGCCATGTTACATGAGATTATATCTAGAAATTTCCTTGGTTACTTGATGTGGTCCCCAAGGTTAAAGGGAATTTCTTTCCTTATAGTCTTCTGAGAGAATCACTATAAAGGAAGTGTTTCATTTTTTTACTAGACTCAGACCTATAAATCCTAAAGCTTACAGCAATGCAATTGCTGTTAAATGTGCTTCTTGTGCCTGGCTCTTATGAGTGTGTGTGGTGAGAATATACAAAGGATGTCTAGTGGAATTAAATGGTAAAATAGCTCATATGTGATTCTGGACTCCCATTTGCCTTGGCTAACTAGTCAGAACCCACCCACTCAGTTTCTCCATCTTCCTGCTCTGGGAGTAGGCCAGGATCCTAATGTTCATGAGTTCCCATTTTCCTTTCCTAGTTTGTCAGAATTTTCCCACTCTGTCCCAATCTTTCTGCTCCAGGACTAAGCAGAAATGATCCTGACTAGCCTGGTAAGTTAGTCAGAACCTGCCCATTCCAGAGCCATCATTTTCCTTTGGGACTAGGACAGGTTGCTCTATTCATGGGCTCCCATTGACTCTGCTACCAGCTAGAACCTGCACACCTAATCACCATCTTCCCCATTTGGGACGAGGCCCAGAATCAGCTGCTTGTGGGCTCCAGAACACCCTGCCAAGCTAGTCAAATAATGGTTCACTCCATCGCTATCTTCTGGCTCAGGCCAGGAACTTGCTGCTGGAAAGCTCTGCATCAGGCCTGGAACACTCTGCTCCAGCTCTGGACTAGCCTGGTGAGCTAGCTAGAACCAGTCCACCCTGATGCCATATCCATACTCACAGACCTAGGTGTGATTGCTCACCTCACATACCAGACCAGCCTGGAACCATCCCAACCCTCCAATAGAAAGTGAAAAATGAGAACCTGAAGTACAGACCTACTCACTATTGATGCCTAATCAAAACCCAACCAAGTTGCCACAATAAAAACATAACCAAATTTCAATTCAACAAAAGTATGTCAGAATTTTATATCAGATACAAACCAACAAAAGAATTCCATATTCCCAGGTGAAATGAAAAAAAATATATATAATATGAAAAGCCAAGATAATATGATTCTAATAAATCTCAAAAATTCTATAGAAGTGTTCAACTATAAGATCTAGAGGAATCCCAAGATAAAGAACAATCATAAACACTATCAAAGAATTCAAGAATGTTAACGAATATACAAACAATTCAATGAACTCAAGATATGAATAAACTCCTGGCTGAAGCTGAAAAAATACAAAGGTACTGCTGAATGAAATGGCAAAGGCAGTTCAGGATTTGAACTCACAAAAGAGATGGAAATATTGAATAAAACTCAAGCTGAGATGAAGACAGAATTGAAAAATTAAATAAGTCAATTTGAAATGACAGGAGTAATTCTCATCAGCAGAATGAATCAGATCTAAAATAAAATATCAAGACTCAAAGATGAAATTGGAGAATTGGACTGCTCAAGCAAATAATATGCAAACCCCCATAAAACCACCAAGTAATGGAATATACAGGAGCTGTGGGACACCATGAAGAGGCCAAATCTATGAATTATAGGCACAGAGGAAGGAGAATTTCAGATCAATAGCAGTGCCCAGATTTTCTACAGGATTATAGAAGAAAACTTCCCAAAATTAATAAAAGACATTCACATATGGATATAAGAAACACACAGAACACAAAATAGACAGAACCAGAAAAGAAACTCCTCATGGTATATCATACTAAAAAGACTAAATATAGAGGAGAAAGACAGTACTGAAAGCTGCTAGAGAGGAACAGCAAGTTACACAGAAAGGAAAACTCATCAGAATAACACCTGATTTTTCACTGCAAACTATTAAGCCCAGAAGTACCTGATGTAATCTCTTCCAAGTTCTAAATGACCATAGATGCCAACTCAGACCACTTTACCCAACAAAATCATTGTAATCAAAAGAGAAAGAAAAGTCTTCCATGATACAAATAGGCTGGCTGAAAGAAGTAATGTCCACCAAACGAGCGTTATAGAGAATACTTGAAATAATACAAAAATCTGAAGAAATGAATGACTCCTTGTAAAAGGCTATAGAAAGAAAACTAATGAAGGTATAATTACAGAACTACAAACTAGGACTAAGAACACAAACAAAAAATAAAATTACAGTAACCAATATACATCTTACAATAAAAACTTTAAATATCAATGGCCTCAACTCTCCTGTCAACACAGGGCAATTGAATGGATTAAGAAACAAAATCCATATTCTATTGTGTACAAGAGACTCATATTACCTTGAAGGATAGGCTCCAACTTAGAGTAAAAGAATAGAAAAATAGTCTAGGCAAATGGCACCAAGAAACAAGCAGGTGTTGATATCCTAATATCTGACAAAATAGACCTCAAAGTAATTGAGCAGAAGAGATAAGGAAGATCATTTCATTCTGATCAAGGAAATAATCTAGCAAGAGGGTAATATATTCATAAATGTATATGGGCCAAACTCTGGCACATCCAACTAAATTAAGAGTAGTACTGAATTTCATATACAGATTAATCCCTACTCAGTAATAGTAGGTGACTTTAGTACCTCTTTTTCTCAATAGACAGATTATCTGTAAAAAAAAAAATAAACAGATAAACACGTGAATTGAATGCCATGATACATCAAATGGACCTAAACAGACATCCATAGAATACTCTACACAAGCACTAAAGAATGCACATTCTACTCAACCCCCCTCATGGAAAGTTCTCTAAAATAGACCACATGCTGAGGCACAAAACAAACTTCAATAAATACAAGGCATTGAAATAATTCTATGCATTTTACTATAAAATCTTTATATCACAAAACACGGACTAATAACTTCTATTGATAATATTGTATCTCTCTGCTGCTCTCAAAGGCATAATGCCCATATTATAAAGCTATTTTAGTTTTCCTCTTGCTGCTGAGTCAGTAGGTCAACTTATTTCAGAAGTATGTGGAGGGCATTTCGAAATAAACAAGCTTGGGCCTGAAGTAGGAGCGCCAAACTCTGGAGAGGCAGTTTCTCAGTGAGTTCAAATAGCAAATAACAATTTGATAATATTCAATAGGGACTTTTTTATTTTCCATAATTTTTATTAAGTCTTGCATGCATATCCATAGGATGACTGTAAAAATTAAGGAAGAAAGCACAGACCTTACATTACAATTGTACGATCATAAATGAACCATGTGGACTGACTGAACCCTATAGAGGAGGGAGTGTAATGCCACTATATGAGCTACTTTTCTCATTGCTGTGACAAAAGACATAAGGAGGGCTCATTTTGGATTGCAGTTGGAGGGCATTCATTTCATTGTGGAATGGTAGAGACAGCAAAAGCGAGATGCTGGCTGGTCACATTTTATCAGCAGTGTGGAGGCAGAGAAAGGTCATAGGACCAGGTAGAAAAACTTCAAGACCTGCTCCAGTGGCCCACCTCCTCCAGGAAGACTCCACCTCCTAAAACCACCAGCTTCCAAAGTAGCACCACCAGCTGAGGACCGAGTGTTCGAATATGTGAGCCTGCGAGGGAGGCATTTTACATTCAACCCACAGCACCTGGGTCATTGGAAGGTTACTACTGGAAGGAGACTATCCCAATCCCACAGATCTCTTCTCGGTCCTCTTCAAATATCTTTTTGAACTTTCTTTACTTTTATTTGGCCACACGTTTTTCATGTTTACCATCATTCAAAAAAATTAAGTCATTTTTAGATAGGATATTTGGGTAATAAACAACCTACACAAAGTAGTGTGTTTTCATGCCCACCAATCTGTTAATTTCATACTCATATTTAATTGACACCAAATGGTGGGGTGTTTTTTTTTTTTTCCCTCCCAGGATCCTTGAAGACATCTCTTGACTGTCTAACATGCAGTATTGCTGGCAAGAGACATAGTATCAGCCTGCCTCTAATGTGTTATAATTTCCCCCTTCACTGAAACCTTTTAAAATGTTTCTCTGTGCTCTGCTCACCTATGCTTATACTACATTTAATTTTCAGACAAGTAGCTATTATATATGTGATGTGTTTTAATGTTCACATAGTTCAAGTAATAGTATATTCAGTGGTGCTATAGTTATTCCAATCCTCTAGGTATTCCTTAGGAAGAGCTCATGGGGACAATTTCTCTGATCTTACATATTGATAATTATTTATCTAGCCCTTTTTGCACTTGAAAGTCATTTTTTTCTGGATAGAAAATCCTTGGTTTACATTATTTTCTTAAGCATTAAGTACCTTAAATACATTACTCTGATCTAGAGTAGCACACTGATATTGAAAGTCTGATAGTTGTTACTATAATCCATTAAGAACAGGTACTTGAATAAGATGAAGTTTTAAAAGAGAAATAGAAGATATGTCTGTCCTAGTGATTTTTTACAATATTTTCTTGGATTTAAAAACAATCACCTTGGCTTTCCTCATCCTGATCATTCTTTTTTAAAAATTAAGTTTATTTTGGCTGACATATACAAATATAAAGTTGTACATATTACAAGGTTCACACGATGTTTTAGTATGCAGTTTAAAGCTTAAATACACTGAACTATGTTGTTGAACATATATAATTAATTTGTGGTTAAAAGTTCCAGTTATTTGTTTGGGGCTATTGAAATGCAGGCACTATTACATCTATAAAAATTCATACACCAAAACATCATGCTCTATGAAACTGCAACTTGGTACTCATCGATCTGTTTCATCCACTTCTATCTCAGCCTCTGATGTTCATGATTCTACTCAGCTTTTTTTCATTCCATACATATAACAAATTTGCAAAGTCTGAAAATAAACCATATTTTAATTCCAAAGCACATTTAGAGATTCACGGTTTAACCATAAACTTGCATGCAGGTAAAAAGAAATATAACTCTACATTCCTAAATTACATAGCAAGTTGATGTATGTTTTAATGTACTTAAAAAAAGATTCATTCTTTCTCCTAAATCTTAGGACTGAGGAAAATAAAGACATATACTTTAAACTAATCTATAGTGATATCAGTCAATCTGGTATTATCTTTACTGACC
The DNA here is from genome assembly GCA_009823505.1 of Rhizomys pruinosus. Classification (NCBI taxonomy): domain Eukaryota; kingdom Metazoa; phylum Chordata; class Mammalia; order Rodentia; family Spalacidae; genus Rhizomys; species Rhizomys pruinosus. Next base: position 267,546 of record VZQC01004415.1, read on the forward strand.
AGTTACCCACTTTGACTTACATATAAGGGTTTGGTGTTAGGACCCACAAACGTGGGATAAACTTATGTTGTTTGTTTTTATGAGACTGTGTTACTTTTTCTTATAGATTGAGCCTATTTTTTAAATTTTTATTTATTTTCATATGTGCATGTATGCACGCAAGTTTGTGCACCCATGTCATGCAATGCTGCGGAGGTCAGAAGAGTATCGGATTCCCCTGGAACTGGAGTTCTCAGTCACTGTGTGGGTGCTGGGGATCGAACCCGGGTCCTCTGCAAGAGCAGTCAGTGCTCTTAACCGCTAGGCCATCTCTCCAGCCCGAGACTGTGTTACTTCACTTAGAATAACAGCTTCCAGTACCACCCATTTATCTGCAAATTTCATGATGTTGTCTTTCTTTTTTTAATTTTTTAAATTTTTAAATTAATTTATTTATACATATATTTTTTATCAAATCTAGACCTGTGTCCCCCCTATCCCCCCACCCCTCTAGAGCTCATGCATTCTGCCAAACAGGCTATTCATCTCTTTCTCAGTCTTTCTCAATATTCTCCATGGGGAAGTTGACTGTTTTGAGCGAAGTTCACTGTTTCAGTCAGTTCTTTGATGTTGTTGTTGTTGTTGTTGTTGTTGTTGTTTCCAATATGCATCACTCCCAACTGCTTTGGACAAAAGCTCAAGGGGCCATGCACAGGAAATACTTACAACTGGGTAGTTGGCACTAGCATCCACAGATGAGGGATACCATTTGTCGTTTGTTTTTCTGGGACTGTGTTACTTCACTCAGCATGATGTCCTCTAGCTCCAGCCATTTTCCTGCAAAGCTCATGATGTCGTCTTTCTTTACTGCTGCATAGAACTCCATTATGTAGATGTACCACATTTTCTGTATCCACTCATCAGTTGAGGCGCATTTGGGTTGTTCCAGCTCCTTGCTATTGTGAAGAGAGCTGAAATAAAGATGGCCATGCATGTATCTCTGTGGCGGGGTGAGTCTTGGGGGTACATGCCCAGGAGTGGTATGGCTGGGTCGGGTGGCAAGTTCATTCCAACTCTTCCAAGGGTTCTCCACACTGCTTTCCATAGTGGCTGTATGAGTTTACATTCCCATCAGCAGTGGATGAGTGTTCCCCTTTCCCTACAACCTCTCCAGCACTTGGTATCATGATGTTGTCTTTCTTTACCACTGCATAGAACTCTATTGTGTAAATGTACCACATTTCATTATCCACTCATCAGTTGAAGGACACTTAGGTTGCTTCCAGCTCTTATGTATTGTGAGAAGAGGAGCAATAGAGATGGTTTTGCACCTATATTTGCTATTGAATGAATCCTTTGGGTGTACACCCAGGAGTGGTAAGATTGGGTCAAATGGTAGGTTTATTTTTAGTCTTTTTAGAGTTCGCCACACTGCTTTCCATAGGGGTTGCAAGAGTTTGCAATCCCACCAGCAGTGAATGAGGGTCCCCATTTCTCCACACCCTCTCCAGCATTTGGTATCATTTGTTTTCTTGATCATAGCCAGTCTTACCAGGGTTAAAATGAAATCTTAAAGTGGTTTTAATTTGCATTTCCTTAATTAATGATGTTGAGCCTTTTTAAGATGTTTCTTGGCCTTCTTTATTTCCTCTCTTGAGAAGTTTGTTCAGATCTTTAGCACGTCTTTTAATTGGGTCATTTGTTTACATGGTCCTTTGTTTTTTCGAGTAATTTCTATACTCTGTATGTTAAACCTCTGTCAGATGTGTCACGGTGAAGATTTATTCCCACTCTGCAGGTTTTCTCTTCACTTCTTTGATTGTTTCTTTTCCTGTACAGAAGCTTTTTAGTTTAATGGTGACCTTATTGCTTACACAACTACTGTATGATTTAGAAAGTCTTTTCCTACACCTATATCTTATAGGTTACTGCCAATGTTTTATTCTAACATTTTTAGAGTTTCAGGCTCACAATGAAGTCTTTGATTAATTTAGAGTTGACTTTTGTACAAGGGGAAAAGTAGGAGTTTAGTTTCATTTGTCTACAAGTGGTGATACAGTTTTGCCAGGACCATTTGCTGAAGATGCTGTCTTTCCTCCTTTGAGTGTTCTTGGCCCCTTTGTCAAATGTTAGGTGGGGGAAATTGCATATACTCAAGTTTGGGTCTTCAATTTTGTTTCATTGATATACAGGTTTATTTTTGTACCAGTACCATCCTGTTTTTATGACCATAGCTCTTTAACAGAGTTTGAAGTCTGGTATAGTAATCTTCCTGCATTACTCTTTTTGCTCAGGATTTTTTTTGGCTATCTGGGGTCTCTTGTTTTAACATATAAGTTTTAGGATTTTTTTCTAATTCTGTGAAGAAAGTCATGGGGATTTTGATTGAGATTGCATTGAATCTATATATAACTTTGGATAGGATGATCATTTTTATTGTACTAATTCTTCCAATCCATGAGTTGCTGGTCAGGGTAGTACAAGAGAGACTCCTAAAGTAACACATGCTATTGCCAGAGGCCTTTATTTCCTCCCATACCATGCAGGGTTTCATGTAAGCTTCTAAGGGAGAAAAATCAATCAGTGGTTGAACCCCAGATGTAAAGCCTAATGACCACAACAGAGCAACCTATCTCTGCTGGTTATGTATGGCACTTCTATCTAGGGAGTAATGAACAGTTATCTAATTGAACTTTAAAAGCCTGCTTAATGGGAAGGAACTTATGTGTGCTACTGTATACATAGCCAAATACACACAGCAGTAGACGTCATAGATTCTAGAGAAAACCCTTCATCTGTCACACCCTTAAACGAATGTCATTTCTTACTGCATGCATAATATGGATACTTATATTTACAGACAAGTATTCCTTTCACAACTGATCAAAGAAGCTTCTTTTTGCAACAGATGGAGACAATTATAGAGTTTCACAAGTTGTCAAATGCAGAGAATAAGTGTCTGTGAGATGGCCAGCCCTAAGTGACATATCTACAAAGGAACTTCTACATCTAAAGCCCATGGAACATAGCAGAACAGGGGGTAGAGAAGATATTAATGCATCTCTCAACTCTCATCAGTGAAACTTCCTCATGCAACAGAGTATGGTTAATATAGAAAGCCACAGCTTGCCCAAATGTAGAGAATAAGAGACTGCAGAGAATAAGAGGCTGCAGAGTGCATGACTTTGCATAAACCTCTGCCACTCAGGGGCTCAGGGACCACTGTGGAAGAGGGAGCAGAAAGATTGTATGATCCAGGGATTCACTGGTACTTTTAGAAGAGTTGGAAGAACACAGGTCTTAGAGAGTCTTAGTGCTGGTTTCTATATAGTCTTGATGTTATTGGAAATTATTACAGGTGCCTGTGTTGAGGCCTTTGTTTCTTCATCTAAAATTTTGTCCATGATAATGGCTTATTTCATTGCTGGTGAGTCAAATGACAGTAATAAACACTTCAGAAGTATAGGAAGAGAAGCTAGGGATAGGTTAGCTGGGGGAGAGAACAAGTGGGGAGAGAGCGCAAACATGATGTGCTATAAAATGGTGCAAGGGAACGAGAAGATGGCCCGAGGCATCCCAGACAAGAGTGAAGGCCCTCCTTCATCTAAGATGTCCACAGTTATTATGGCAGATGTTGTGAGGACTGGAGCAGTGAAACTATCTCCCTTCTTCAACACATTGCTACATTTGTAGCCACCACAGTAAAGAGTAACCTTCTATTGTGTCTCCAGTCCTGGGTCTAGGGCCAGGAAATTACTTGCAAAATGTAGGCGTTCTGCATATTCTGTTGAGCCATTACTATTGAAAGAGAAACTGTGAACATCCTTATGAAAGAAATCAGTGTGGAAGAGGCCTTGAATAGAAAACATGATACTGAGCCTTCTTTAGGGCCTGGGGAATGAGATTTCTTTCAATCTTCCTCCCTCCCTCCCTCCCTCCCTTCCTTTCTTCCTTCCTTCCTTCCTTTATAGTCATGTAGTTGGTGTTACTAAAATATCTATTGTAAGAAGGATCTGAGTTTATGCTGCAAACCCAGACTAGCATACTTTAATCAACATTCTTACCTGTGCTCACTGCTGCTGCAGTTTCTTCTTCTACTTCATCATGATAATGAATTTTTATCATGCTGCTTCCCAGATGAAGGGTTTTAAAACCTCCTTCCTGTGGTCCTACTTTGTACCAGCTGGGCCTGGAGCAGGGCAGGATATTTTCTCTTCATTAACACCTCTTCAGTCAGTTTCCCTTGTCTGAGTCCAGGTCACCAGGTAGGGCTGTTAGCAGAGCACAGGGACTGAAGTGCTAATGAGCAGAAAGTGTTCAAGCATGGACCCCTGCCCTCTCACAGTCCCCATGGAAAGTGGTAACATCAGGAGCTCATCTTTCTTCTTACTGCTGAGTTCAAATGGATTTTAATGCTGCTGTTTTCTGGGATAAGAAGAATCTCGAGTGCCTTAGTTCTCAGAGCTAAACGGTCCCAGGGAGGGGGAAATTAATCAAGTATTGGTACAAGAAGCACCTCTCTTTATAAAAAGAAAGACATAATTTGCCTTGTGAGAATTGTTTTAGAGAGTAAGGCAGAACAATCAATAATCAATCTGGAGTAAAAACCAAGTTTCTGTTGAAAAAACACTGCTAGAATGCATTAAGCTTTGGGTTGAAGGCAATAACACAAATATTTAACACATCTTAATGGCTTTTTAAAATCAGGCTCTGTGAGCTCTGAGCCTCTGAGATGGGTTCTACTTTGTGGACGTGGCTAAACTGGAAACCTGTTTCCCAGCTTCCCTTCCTGCTATGGATCTGGGTTTAGGCTGACTACTGGATGGGCTAGCAAGGAAGAACAGAAGCAGCATTAGGTCTGCTCTGAAGGCTGCAGAGCCCAGGCCCATCGTTTTGGATATGCTGTTCCTAGGGACCAGGGGCAGCTGTTTTATGATACAAGCTTCACCCTCATGGGCATTGCCTTCATCAGGGAGATCTGCCTCCAAGCTCTGTTATTCCCCAAACCTAAAAATGGACACTGACTTAGCTCTGTGGTTTTAGCTTCCAGGTCCTGCACAATCTCCCCCTTTAGTCTCCTAAGTGTGCATCTCTGCGGCAAGTGGTGATGAAGAGTCTGTTTGTCCCATGGGTTCAACTGTTTCTTCTATCGTCTCATCACAAATTAAGCTTCTTTCTTCCTGATCATTGGTCCTGTGGCCTTTAGTATCTCCAAGCCCTCTGCCAGGTTCCCAGCCAAGTCCCTGGACACTTCCACTCCCCTAATTTCTCTAACAGTTTTGTGGGGCTAATCTGTATAGTAAACTCTCTATCCCATTTCACTTACATGACATTGGTTTTGGGACTGGTAGAAGCCTGAAAGGTCCTAAGATGACTCCTCATGAGGACTGGAAGGAGAGTCAGCAGCCAATGCTGGAGACTGGTGAAAGGCAGCCAGCACTTTGTGGTGGAGGGAAGTCTGGCACCACTGTTCTCTGTAGTAATATAAAAATAGAAAACATATCCCATGAGCTGGTAGATGTTTTTAAGGCAATTTCCAGAAGTATATTGGAAGAGTTTCTTTTAACAATGTAGGGAGACACAGAAAATGGTGAGCTCAAATGGAAAGTTATGGTTTCAAACACAATTTTGAAGAAACAGAGAGGCTCAAGCAAAAGGCAGGAAGAAGGCTCTCTAAGTAAAACATATTCATTATTCTTTAAAACTTTTTATTTGTGTCAGTTTCATATCTATGCAGTGTACTGGGATCATACACCTTCTCTTTCCTCTCTCACTGACTCTCATTTTCCTCTTCAACTAGTTCCTCTTGTCCTATCCTGTCTTAAGAAGGTTTTCTTTTTTTTTTTTTCATGACACGGATGCACTTCCACATATGCAGGTAATAAACTCAGAAAGTAAAAATAATTTAAAAACTTTTAAAGTTTTTTTAAAAGTTAATTTTTATTTTCTTTTAAAAATTTTTTAAATTTTTTTACATGTATGGATGTACCATCTGCATGTAGGTTTGTGCACCTGTGTCATGCAATGCCGTAGAGGTCAGAAGAGGGTGTCAGATTCCCCTGGAACTGGAGTTAAAGATGGTTCTCAGCCACCATGTGGGTACTAGGGATCGAACCCAGGTCCTCTGCAAGAGCAGTTGGTCCTCTTAACCGCTAGGCCATCTCTCCAGCCCCTAAAGTTTTTTTTTAAATATAGGAAGCCACACACAGCTGCTCTATGTTTATGATAGCAAGAGCCACACTACATTCAGAATACCGAATTTCACAGCTCTTCTTCCCATCCTCTAACTCCAAAATCTTCCTGCCCACTCTTCTCCAATATTCCCCTAGGCCTTGGAGGGGGTACTATAGATGTTATGCTTAGGGCTGAGGACTTATTCCGAGTATCTCAACTAGTTATGAGTCTGCATTAACCACCTCTGTCAGTAGACAAGGCTGAGAGCAGAACCAGTCTCTTGGGCATAAACACATTGAGAAGGCACTTTGATTGTGTGACTATTAGCTAACAGCAATAATAAATCTCCTGCCCCATTCACAGAGCCCGTTACCTCCCTAGTCATAATCTTTTGACCACAGTTACAGTACCAGTGATGTGTTCCTTCCCATGGAGTGGGCCTCATATCCAATAAAAAAGTAATTGATTGGGGCTGGAGAGATGGCCTAGCGGTTAAGAGCACCGACCGCTCTTGCAGAGGACCTGGGTTCGATCCCCAGCACCCACATGGCGGCAGAGAACCATCTGAAACTCCAGTTCCAGGAGAACTCCAGCTCCAGGGGAATCCGAGACCCTCTTCTGACCTCTGCGGCATTGCACGACACGGGTGCACAAACTTGCATGCAGACAGTACATTCATACACATACAGAAATAAATAATAAAAAAAATTAAAAAAAGTTATTGATTTCTCCCCAAATAGTCATGTCATTAGTGCATTGGTGGGCACATCTTGCCTGGCAGGTTATTTTTATAGCAGCAAGCAGAATCCACAGCTGGGTAAAGTTTTGATGCCTTTTTTTTCTCCCAACAGCTTGCATTAGCACCTTCTGGCACAGTGAATACTAGCCAGCAGGGAGGAAACTTCTAGCTCAGTTCAACTGAATTTCTATGTATCCTGCATCCGAAGTATGTGGTGTCTTCAACAGTAGTGTCTTCTGACAAGAACAAAAAGTAATAAACCTCTGTTGTTTTGAGAGTCTCTCAGGGCTGGCTGATCGACAACTCATAGGGAAGTATCCCACAACTGGTACTGGGATTTTCATTTAAAAATGTAGACTCCCATATTAAACCTCATCTACCCACAGCTCAGAGATCATTGCAGAAGAGGGGGAGGAAAGATTGTCAGCACCAGGGCTGGTGCATGAACTTAGAGAATCAGTGACCTAGAAATGACTGGAAGCTTTCACATGTGAACGTGTGGCAATGTTGGCATCAGGACCCATGATTCAGACAAGGTCTCAGAGTGGAACAAGAGAAATGGGTGGAGGACTGGCTCTGAACTAAGAACTATAGGAGACTGATCACTGCTGGGTGAGGAAGAATATGCCTTACAGGGGCTGGCTGGAGAGATGGCTCAGCAGTTAAGAGTGCCAACTGCTCTTGCGGAGGACCTGGGTTCGATTCCCAGCACCCACATGGCGGCTAAGAACCGTCTTTAACTCCAGTTCCAGGGGAATCCGACGCCCTCTTCTGACCTCCATGGCATTGCCCGACATGGGTGCACCAACCTACATGCAGACAGTACACTCATATACATAAAAAAATATGCCTTACCTAAGATTTCTAGATGAACTAACTATACTCTAGTGTATGAGAGACCTAAGAAGTTCTGCTCACTTAGCACTCTTCTTTTAGTTCCCCCCCTTTTACATCCATGCTAGTATTTACTGTCATTTTTAAAAGTTTTTATTTTCTATTTTTGAATATCATATGAGTATTGTCTTTGTAGTTATGTAAGGTTATATGCTTATATCCAAGGATTTAGATCTAGGATTCACGGATGAGACAAAACAGGTGTTATTTGTTTTTCTGAGTCTGTGTTACTTCATTTAGTTTAACAGTTTATAGTTCTATGAATTGACTTGAAAATTTTATGATTTTCTTTTTCTATATTGCAGAGTAGAAGACCATTGTGAAAATGTACCACATGTTTTTTATCCATTCATCAGCTGAGAGATATTTAGGTTGTTTCCATTTCTTATCTATTGTGAAAAGAGCAGCAACAAACCTAGATGAGCAAGTACATCTACAGTAGGATACTAAGCGTTTGCGAATATGCCCAGGAGTGGTATAGCTAGATCATAGGGTAGATCTATTTTTAGTTTTTTAATGAGTTTTCCACACTGATTCCCACAGTGGTTGCACTGGTTTCACAATACCTCTTGCAGTGAATGAGGATTCCCCTTCCCCATACTGTCACCAGCATTTATTGTCATTTGTTCTCTTGATCTTAGCCATTTTGACTGGGGTAAGCTGAAATCTTAAAGTAGTTTTAATTTGCATTTTCCCTACAAAGGATATTGAATACTTTTAAAGGTATTTCTTAGCTATTTTATTTATTCTTTTGAGAATTCGTTTTTTCAGATTTTTAGCTCATTTTAACTGAGTCATATTTTTATTCTTTTTTATCTTTGTATAATCTGTAAGTTAATCCTCTATCAGATGCATACCTGGCAAAGAGTCTCTTCCACTCTGCAGGTTTCCTCTTCACTTGATTGTTTGTTTCATTTGCTACAAAGAGCCTTTTACTTTAATGATGTCCTACTTGTTAAATTTGATCTTAATTCCTGATTTAGAAATTACTTTTCTAAAAAAAAAAAGAAATTACTTTTCTTTGCTCCTTTTGAGACAGTTTCCCTGTAGCCCCAGCTGTCCTGGAAGCTCACTATGTAGATCAGGCTGACCTTGAACTCATAGTGATCCACCTGCCTCTGCCTCCCAAGTGCTGGGATTAAGGGCATGCATCACCATGCCCAGATGTAGAAAGTCTTTTCTACACCTAGATCTTGTAGGGTACTACTGTGTGTTCTTCTAACAGTCCCAGTGTTTCAGGTTTCACATTGAGGTCTTTGATCCATTTGGGTTGATTTTTGTACAGGGTGATAGCTATGAGTCTAACAGCATTCTTCTACAAGTGGGTAGCCAGTTGTCCCAGTACCATTGGTTAAAGATGGTCTCTAATCCAATGTGTATTTGTAATAGTGTGCACTAATATTTGGGTCTTCTATTTTGTTCCATGGGACTACGTGTCTGTTGTTGTGCCAATACCATGCTGTATTTTTATTACTATAGCTCTCTAATGTTGTTTGAAATATAGTATTGTAATCCCTCCAGTATTGTTCTTTTTGCTCAGAATCGCTTTGGCTATCTTGGATCTTTTGTGGTTCATGGATTTTATGATTATTTTTCTATTTCTGTGACAAAAATGTCATGGGAAATTTTATTAGGATTGAATTAAATCTGTAAATTGCTTTTGGTAGGATGGTAATTTTCACATTAGTTCTACCAGTCTAGAAGCATGGGAGGCCTTTCCATTTTTTTTTGTGTCTTTTTCAGTCTCTTTCTTCAAACATTTAAAGTTTTCATTGTAGAGTTCTTTAATGTTTTTGGTCAGGATTATTCATAGATATTTTGTTTATTTTTATTTTTTTATTTCCTATGTATATTTCTTTTTTTAAACTTTTAAATTTTTTAAAAATAAAACAACTAGCATTTTATATTCCCAGTTAGTTCAAATGTCAGTATCTAGCTCCTTTTTTTTTTTTTTTACGGGGTGTTACCACAAAGGGATCCGGTGTCATAGGTCAAACCAATTGCAAGCATCTGTGCACCCACACAGCGCGGAGGGGGGGCTGGCGTCGCACTATCCAGTCTGTGCGGAGTCTTTGGAGATGCTGGCAAATCAGGGGGCTATATAATTAAGGGCCAGCTATATTGTCATAGTTTTTAGTTTTACATCTCCCCCTAGCGCAGCCGACGTTAGACAGGATATACGCTACTCCCCCTCTTCCACCGGGATGGTCCTTAGGGCTTGAAGATGGGGCACAGGTGGACCAGAAACAGAATAGTCTACTTTGTCTGCAGATGTCATTTTGGACTATAATCAGTTAACTTTTCGTTCATTCATTTTTAGCTGACCGATTGCGGCCAGGGGACAGGCTTTCAATTCCTGCTAGGATGGAAGGGATGAAGGCGTATTGTAGGACGCATGAGGTATGGGGTATTTAAACGATTTGGTAGTTACTATGGGGTGTAGGTTTACTTTGGGGTATAGAACAGGGATGTGGAGGGGTGGTGGGGGGTGGAGGGTGTGTGTTGTTAATCGGACTCTGGAGGACGGGGGTGGGGGGGAGTATTTTTTTTTTCCCCGCTAGAGAGAGGACCGGGCCTACTTGGCATATCAAAGGTTCGTCTAGGTCGACTTAGACAGGTATTAAGCTCGGGTTGCGGGGGTTGTTGGCGACGCATCGGTCGAGGCGGGTGTATGTGCACGCTCCGAGGGAGGGAGAGAGCTAGAGTAATCAAAACTAAAGTGTGGGATTATTCTAGGCAGAACATATGCTGCGGAGAGGCTGCGTGGATGGGCGGGGGGAGTATCGCGTAGCCGAGAAGCGAATTGGGGTGCTTTTGAGGCTGATGGTGTGGTGGAGGGGGGGTGGGGGGGTTTGCTTGTACTCAAGCGGGCTCCAGGACATTTTGGTGTTATTGAGTCAGTGGGGTCCTTTGGTAGTCACTTCCCTGGGCATTCCAGAGAACCAACGGCGGTAGCTTTGCAGGCTGGGGTGATCGTGCGGGGGGATAGGGGCAGATCGGCTCCCATTGGGTAACATCAGGTTACTGACAGCAGAGCGGACTACCAACTCTATTTTTCTTGCAGATGTAATGGCCGCGGCGATGTGGAGCAGCGGGAAAGTATAGCCTTCAAGCTTTGTTGGGGGGGGGGGGGGGGGCTGTGGGTTGGACAGGGCCGTGGTGCAGGGGCATATCCTTGGAAGAATAATCTATTGCTGCTATCAGTGCTCTTTTGTATTAATTATATGAACTAATTAAAGAGACTTTAGTATTAAAGGGTTGTTTCTTGGAATAGACAATAGGTCCTTTTGATAGGACGTTCCTATGTAATTACGTCAATTAAAGAAAGCGGTGGGAGGCTTTTGTTGTCAGGGTGTTTGATGTGTGGAGGGCATGAGCTTCTGATAACAGGGTCAGCTCTAATCCCATTTAGAAGTATCTGAACTTCATTACCTCAATGTGGTTTTGCGTGTGTGTACTATGCAAAAGAAGACGGGGGCGGTAATAAGGAGTCTTCTGGGGGGTCTGTGCTCGGTTGATTGGTAGAAATGGTGGGTCTGGGTGCATCGGGTGTGTGGCGCATCATAGACATGGTTTAAGTTTCTATTACGTGAGGCGGGTGGGGGCTCAGGAGGTAAGAACGATGTTACACCTTTGGTCACCAAGGAGATGTGTTGTTGACTGTAGTCAGGGGTCGTGAGGGGGGACTTTTTTTTACGTTCGGTGTTTGTTTGTTAAGAGGGGGGTGAGCTTATATGTTGCGGGGGGTGTTAGGTGGTTCTTGGGACGGAAGGCGCCTATGGCCGTGGGAGAGGACGGAAAGGATGGTGGTACTAATCTTCTTTCTCAGCCTTGGGGAGGGGGGGGTTGGGGGAGGGCCGTTTCTGACCTGTTGGAAGATACACATCTTTTCCCATATTTAGTCTTAAGATGAAGGGATGTGAAGGAAGTTGCTTGAGCAAAGAACTGGGGGTTTACTTGTATATGTGTATCCCCCCTTTTAAATTTTATTTTTTTATTTTTGTGACAAATGGGTCTCAAAACAAGGCGGCGTTGGTTTCAGGTGGATGTTATGTTGTTTTACTACTCCCATACACTCCATAGACAGGGCCTCAATCTGTGCGGTTTGGTATAATTTCAAGTTTAAGGAATTGGATGGGGCGAGTATTTTGTTCGGGGTTGTGGGGGGGCGGGTGATTTGTGCATGTCTGTTTTAATTTGTGAAGCAAACTTCAATCCTTAAGTTTGCTAACGCGTATCTACAGGTAAAAGAGGGGGTGTGGGGGGTGGCGAGCGATGATGGATGGCAGGGGTAAGCACGAAAAATGTTGATAGTGAGCAGACATTTGTTGGTAGTGTGTTACATTCACAAATTTATGTTATATGAGGCATTTTGATGTTGTATGGGGGTTTGAGTGTGTAAAAATCCATGGGGGAATTTTAAATATTAAAGTATCATGATTCAATCGATACGTGACTTGCACTACGGGGTGGCCGCGGCGCGTCCGCGGCAACACCACCTCCCATCACCTCCAGTTTCACCATTCAGTCAGTTTTCTGATGCGGTTTTTCTGTTATTTTTCTTTTAGTATGCATCCCTCTTCACAGGAAATATTAATAACTGGGTATGCTGGCTCAGGCGGCTCCAAATATGAGGGGAGACCATTCGTCGTTTTTGCTGTTCTGATGATTTTGTTACGTCTCCATCCATTCTAATATATTATCCTCCAGCTCCATCCATCTACCGGCAAAGTTCGTGCTGTCATCCTTCCGTTTGTTGGCTTTGGCCATAGAATACGTCCATTGTGTACCTGTTAACTCAGCCAGGGGTGTTTTTCTATTCCACTCAGCCGGGTTGCTCGAGGTGGGCTTATTTGGGTTGGTCCAGGGGGGTTTGCAATTGTGACCAGAGCTGCAGGATACCTATAGGAGTGTGCATGATTTTGCAAGGTAAGAGGATTTCGTTGTGGGTATATACCTCAGGACTGAGTCGGACGTGGGGGTTCAGGGAGTGGGCAAGCTCATTTTGAGTCTTCCAGAGGGGGTTCTCCCACACCGCTTGTGCGGCGTACAATGGATGTAGGCAAGTTTAATTCCCCACCAGAAATGGATGGAGGTCCGTTCCCCTTGTCCCCCACTACCTTCCAGCATATTTGGTATCATTTGTTTCTTGATGCTGGCAAGTATAGGTCGGGGTGAGGTTGGGATATCGTGTGAGGGAGTGGGTGCGTCTTAATTGCGAGTTCCATAATTATTAGTGAGGTTGAACACGTTTTAAGATTTTCTCAGCCATCTCTAGTTCCTCCTCTGTGAGGTAGTCGCCTATTCAGCTCCTTTGTCTCAATCTTTGTGAGTGGACTGTCATCTTTGGTGTTGGTCTTTTTCTTGTTTTTTGAGGTAGTTTATAATCTGGAAATTAAGGCTTTGTCCGATGTATCTGACTGTTAGATCGCTAGTAAGGTTCTTCCGCTGTCGCTCAGGGGCTTTTACGCTTGTAAGTCGCTTTAATTGTTTCTTCGATTGTACAGAAGTCTTTCCTTGGGTTTTTGAAATGATTGGGTGTCCGCCATTGTAATTGTTGGATCTTACTTCTTGTTTGCATACTGCTTTCGAGTCTTGATGGCATAGTCGGGTGACTTCCACAACATATGATTAGGTGACAACTTTGTGTACTGTGACCCAACGATTTTAACTGTCTCTGCTCACACCTCCACAGGACGTTGGATGCTTTTCATATGGTTTGCATACTATTATAAGATAACTCAAGAATGTTGAGCTTTTCTTGGTTTAACCACTGGCAACAACTCCTTTATTGACTTCCTTTATGGATGACACAGCCACTTGGGAGGCAGAGGGTCAG
>VZQC01004415.1:284801-297464 GCA_009823505.1 Rhizomys pruinosus
GGGGGGGGGGGGATATGCCAGGCTTAGCCCCCGCTCCGGCAACTGAGTCAGGCACCCGAGCAAGCCAGACCCAAGTGCAGGACCGCCTCCGGGTGCGAGGGGGGAAGGGCGACCCACCGGGTTGAGGATGCAACCTAGCCCCCGCCAGCCACCTGGCCCTCCGCCACCAACCAGAAATCAATTGTCCAGCACCACAAAAGTCACACTGCCCTAAGCTTTTACCTGTCTAGAGCCGTGTCGAATGGCTCCAAGTGTTCCTAACAGGTCCGGACCCGGAGTCCAAACACACGACCCTACCAAGGCTAAGTCAGGCACCCGGGCAAGCCAGACCCAAGCGCAGGAACTTTTAAATTTTTATTGAGCACATTTCATACAAAATTTCTTAATCAAATTTAGACTCATTCCCCCATCCATGCCCACCCCTCATGCCCCCCCAACCCCTGTCAGAGCTCATGGATTCTGTCATACACAAGTCCTGTCTTGCATCTTTTTCTCAGTCTTTTATGACCTTTTGGTGCACAGGTTTACTCTTTTGGTCAGTTCTTTGAATAGGTTTTTCTCTCTCTTTTTTTGTTCCCCTTTAATTTTATATTATCCCAAAATATGCATTTATATACTCCACACATAAATTAAAATTACAAAATCTGAAAATAAAATATAGGTTAATTCCAAATCATATTTAGAGATTAAATTTTTATTTATTTATTTATTTATTTTTTATGTGTATGAATGTACTGTCTGCATGTTGGTTTGTGCACCCGTGTCATGCAATGCCGCGGAGGTCAGAAGAGGGTGTCGGATTCCCCTGGAACTGGAGTTCTCCTGGAATTGGAGTTACAGATGGTTCTCAGCCGCCATGTGGGTGCTGGGGATTGAACCCAGGTCCTCTGCAAGAGCAGTTGGTGCTCTTAACTGCTAGGCTATCTCTCCAGTCCCCGAGATTCAAATTTTAACAGTAAAGTTGCATGCACATAAAAAGTAGAACTTTACATTCTCTCATTTTTTTAGAATGTCAATATTAATATTCCTATATGATAGAACACACCATAGGATTACATAAGGATAAATTATGAATGGTTGTAGCATGTATCAATAAAAAGAGAAAATATTATTTTACAAAATATTTTTAACTGTTAAATATAATCTTTTATTTTAACCAAAAGATGTCATGTTTTCCCCAAGGAAGTACTTGAAGGTTTCTCCTTGGCAAGCCCAAACAACCATCATTCCTGCCCCTGTGCTCCACACTGGGGTCCCTCACCCCCATGGTCACCCAAATGAGGTCCAGCAACCATGTGTCCTGTCTTGATCTTCCTGCCCTGGCCTCCATGACATAGCCTGGGTAGTCCAACAATGACAGTCTACAATCTGAAGAGGCAGAAATCCCAGAAGCCACTCAGTCTACAAGCTGGATATCTTAGTAGTCCCCATCTGGCATTGAAGGTTTGAAGGAGTCTCAGGTATACTTCAATGATCTCTTTCTCTGACTGCTTGTTATTGTTATATAGAAATGCTAATGATTTTGTAAATTAATTTCTGTATCCTTCCACTTTTCTAAATGTACTGATCATTTCTTAAAGTTTTCTGGTGGAATTTTGGTATCTCTTATGTATAAAATTGTATCATTGGGGAGCTGAGGTTCCAATCTCTAGCCTGTGTTGTATAGAGGCTTCTAGTGCATGCCAGAGAAGCTGGGGCACAGGGGGCAAGCTGGCATGCAGGCATATCAGCCAGGAGCATCTTGGGAGCTGAAGTTCGAATCCCTAGCCTGTGTTGCATAGACGATGCTGGTGCACACTAGAGCAGCTGGGGAGCAGGGTGTGGTCCAGTGGGCAGGTATGTCTGCCAGGAGCATCTTGGGAGCAGAGGTTCGAATCCCTTAGCTTGTGTTGTATAGAGGCTTCTGGCACACACCAGAGCAGCTTGGGTGCAGGGTACATGCACACAGGCTAAGCAAATAAAGCCCCCCCCCACCAACTGGAACTCAGGAGGGTGGTTCTAGTAAGCCCTACAACCAACCTAGAGGAACTGGCTGGCAGCAGAAGGAGTACAGCTCTCAAAAGGTGTCATCTTGGTTGTTACCCACCCAGTTCTTGTGGAACAGAAGGAAAGAGTGAACTATACCTTCCAATATATAACCAAAATTGAAAGCCTGAAACCTAGACAAGTCAACACTCCATAAATAAAAAGAAATACAATGAAGACACCTGAATGAATCAAGGAAAGCAATCCTTCAACATGGTGAAGAGGCATTAGAGATTCACATCAGATTACAGGCAAAAGGCAAACCACATACCAAGAGCACAATGAAAGAACAATATGGGAATAGCACAGATTAACTCCACACCAAGCTCTACGGAGCCTGTGGAGGACTTAGACCATGGGATCTCCCTAGAGGTAGCCCAAGACACAGATCGTAGAATAACAATCACAGATATATTCAAAGAAATCATAGAACCAAGGAGAGAGAATGAAAAACTCAGAAAGGACCTAGAGGGAGACAATGACAAACTTGGAAAAGAGCTAAAAGGAAAAAATGACTCCAGAAAGAGCTAGAGGGAGAAAATGACAAACTCCAGAAGGAAGTGGAAACACTGAAAAGATCCCATGTTGGAATGAAAAAGGACACCAATGAGTGAAAAAAGGAGCTACAAGAAAAGATCGAGAAGCTCCAAAAGGAAGTGGAAATAGTAAAGAAAACACAGGAAGAAATGAAAAAGTGATAAGGCTGGCTACTATCTAGAAAACAAATGATACTAAATTATGGTGTAATGCTTCCCCTTTCCTTTCCAATTTTGTTGATTTGAATTTACTCTTTCTTTCTTTTCTCTAACTGGGCTAACATTCTCTCTACTTTGTTTATTGTTCAAAAAACATGGTCTTAAATTCATTAATTCTTTGTATTGTTTTCTTTTTTATATTTCATTGATTTCTGCTGTGATTTCTATCATTTCTTCTCATCTGTTGGGTTAGGGTTTGGTTTGTTCTTGTTTTCCCAGATTCTTGAGTTGCATCATTGAGCAATTTTGGCTCTTTCTGATTTTTTAAACATTTAAATTGAAGTTTTGTCCATTTCATACATTTCTCTTTCCAATCTAGACTCACCTCCCCTTCTATGTCCCCCACCCTGCCCGAGTTCATGCACCCTGCTATTCCTGCCATGTACTGTGTTCTGATTCTTTTAAAGTTTTTCAAAGCAGAGGATTATTGTTCTTGGGGGTATTTTACTATTTCAGTCAGTTTCCTGTTCCAGTTCCTCTGCTGTTGTTCCCTGTAATCTATATTGCTTCAACATATTCATATATACATATATATATATATATATCACCTATACTAAAATTATGTCATCTGTGTTAGGTCTGGGCTTCCCAGAATACCAAGGGACACAGACGCCCACTTCCTCCAGAGGCTGTCAATCTTCTGACCACTTCCTCTGTACCTGAGGCCCCGCCCCCTGGCTATAAGTGGGTGGGCCCCAGGCACCATCTTTCTCTCTCGCTCTCTGCCTGCCATGCTGTACAGTTCCAACACGTGTGTGTAGGTGGCCCTTGCAGGCAGCCCTTGCTGGTAATTCCACATGGAAGTAAATCTTGTTCCTGGTGTGACTTAAGCCTCATGTGCCTTTTTATCTGGGGGCTGGGGCTGGGAGTACACGGCCTTTTTTTTATAACCTAATAATCTGTACACAAACTGTCATTTCCATATCTTATTTCAGGATTCACATTTTTCCTTTTAAAATTTATATTACTCTAAAATATACCTACATATCCTCCACCTATATACCAAGATTACAATGTCTAAAAATAAGTGGTGGGTTAATTCTAGAGCCTATTAAGGGATTTGCATTATAAGAGCACAGTTGATTTCAGGGAAAGGGGTATATAACATTGATATTGCTCAGTTTGCCTTACAACTCAGTGCTTGTTGCTAGCATCCACAGTGAGGGATACCATTTGTCATTTGCTTTTCTGAGACTGCGTTACTTCACATAGCATAATGTCTTCTAGTTCCATCCATTTACCTGCAAAGTTCATGATGCCATCTTTCTTTTTTTCACATTTATTTTTTTAATTTATATTTTTTATTGTTATTAAACTTTTTCCATACATCATACATCTTTTCTCAATCAAATTTAGAGTCACTTCCCTTTCCATGCCCCCCACCCCACCTGAGTTCCTGCACTCTGCCATACATGTCTTGATGCCATCTTTCTTTACAGCTGCATAGAACTCCATTGTGTAGATGTACCACATTTTCCCTACTCATTGGTTGAGGGGCATTTGAGTTGGTTCAAGCTTCTTGTTATTGTAAGGAGAGCTGTAATGAACATGGCTGTGCATGTATCTCTCTGTTAGGATGAGTCTTTTGGGTATATACCCAGGAGTGGTATGGCTGGTTCAGGTTGTAAGCTCATTTTGAATCCTTGCAGGGTTCTCCATACTGCTTTCCATAGTGGTTGTACAAGTTTACACTCCAGTGGGCAGCCTTGCCATGTTCCTGCCTTTAAGGAGAATGCTTCTAACCGTTCTCCATTTAAGAGGATGTTGGCTGTGGGTTTCTTGTATATGGCTTTGATTACATTGAGGAGTGTTCCCTCCAGTCTGATTCCCTCTAGGACTTTAAGCATGAAGGGGTGCTGGATTTTGTCAAAGGCTTTTTCTGCATCAATTGAGATGATTGTGTGGTTTTTGTTTTTCAGTCCATTTATGTGTTTTATGATATTTATTGATTTCAATATGTTGAACCATCCCTGCATTTCTGGTATGAATCCAGCTTGGTCATAATGGATATCTTATTGATATGGGTCTGTATGCAGTTTGCAAGTATTTTGTTGAGAATTTTTGCATTTGCGTTCATTAATGAGATGGGTCTATATTTTTCTTTTTCAGTTGTATCTTTGCCTGGTTTTGGTATTAGAGTGATGCTGGCTTCATGGAAAAAAATTGGGAGATTTTCCTCTTCTTGTATCCTTCTGAACAGTTTTAATAATAATGGTTGTAAGTCCTCTTTAAATGTTTTATAGAATTCTGCTGTGAAACAAACTGGACCTGGGCTTTTTTAGTTGGGAGATTTTATATTACATCTTCAATTTCCTCAAATTTTATGGGTCGTTTTACACCATCAGTCTCATCTTGGTTAAGCTTTGTTGATTCCCAGGATTTCATAAACTCTTCCATTTCTCTTGGGTTTTCAAATTTAGTAGAGTATAGGTTTTTGAAGTAGTCCCATATGATTGTGTGGATCTTTTCATTGTCTGTAGCAATGTTTCCCCTTTCATCACAAATTCTATTGATTTGGAGTTGCTCTTTCTTTCTTCTGGTTAACAGGGCTAGAGATCTACATTATTTGCCCTTTCAAAGAACCAACTTTTGGATTAATTGATTTTTTATATTATTTTCTTTGTTTCTATTTTATTGATTTCTGCTCTGATTTTTGTTATTTCTTCCTGTCTATTGGGTTTAGGGTTAATTTTGTTGTTGTCTCTCAAGTGTTTCTAGCTGCAGTGTTAGATTATTTGCTTGTGTTCTTTCCGGTTTTTAATGTAGGTACCCGGGGCTATAAATTTCCCTCTATGACTGCTTTGAAAGTATCCTGGCCACACTCCTCCCGAGTAGAGGCCACACTTATCCTGAGTTGAGTGTTGGCCTGGCGTTGTAATAAAATGAAACCCTCCATTAAAACTCCATGTGGTTAAGTGAGTGGTCTCTCCACTGCAACTTTACAACAATTTGAGGGGGACCCTGGACCCTAACATCTTGGGGGCTTGTCTGGGAAACCCCAGAGACCACTGGAGGGACTAGAGACATCTAGTTCAGATGGCAGTGTCTTTTGGCAACTGCCTAAGGGAAAACTCACACCATGACTAATGAAATTTCCTGGAAAGCAGATCCTGAGTCCAGACACCATGGCCAAATGAGTAAAAGGAGAAGCCCAATAATGGATGCTTCAGAACCCTTCATTGAGAAATTCTAATGGACCCTTAAGTTGGACATTTAATTCGCCCTGTTCCTCTCCTGGTTCCCCGCCTAACAAATGTACTTAGCTACTCTAGCCTTCACAGGATTTTGTTCTCTCTGTAACTATACTCTTGGGCTCTTTTCGATAAACCCACTGAGCAGAGGTACCCCAGTTACCAACCCCTATGCTCCTTTTCAGCATGAAAGAAATCAGAGTGGCCAGTTCCCTGATTCCCTCTTGGCAATTGGGGTAACCTCCTCAGAGGGTAATGTGATAAAAGTAGGAGCTAAAAATTGGCTAGGCAGTTTAACGTCAAGAACTCCCCAAAAGCCAGTTCCTTTCTTAGCTGAGAGCTGAAGACTTCCTGGATCTACCAGTAAACTTATCCTTCTGGTTGCTCTGACTTGTGGCCCATGAATCCTTAACTCACTTGTCAGATTTGTTAACCAGTGGGTATGAATTCCATTAAAATCATGGTGCCAAGGACCCAATGCAACCCCTCCCTCCCCCCAGTGGAGATCATTCCATCTTGGAAACACCAACTATGGTTGACTCTTGTAAATTTCCTTCAAGGATTTGAAGGCCACATAATGAGAGGGGGAAATGAAACAGAGGATTTAAAAAATTCAGGGATAGTGTTCTCAGATACCATTAAGCCATTTTTCCTTAGTCATTCTAGGGATGATTGGTTTGCTTGCTTTGTGTGTTTCCCTTTGATTGATAACTTTAACTTGGTGTTAAACTCTGATTGGCTGGTGTACTTTATTGGTAACTTTATTTTATTAATTATTTATATTTTGGTATTTTTGAGACAGGGTCTCCCTGTAGCCCCAGCTGGCCTGGAACTTGCTTTGTAGACCAGGGTGGCCTTGAACTCAGAGATTTACCTGCCTCTGCCTCCCAAGTGCTGGGATTAAAGACATGTGCGACTATGCCCAGCACTGATTGGTAACTTTAATTGTGATGCTAAACTCTGATTGGCTGTTATACTTATAAATTACCCTGTAACCTGCACTTCAGGGGCACACTCCTCCTGAGTTGAGTGTTGGCCCGTCATTATAATAAAATTAAACCCTCCATTAAAAAAAAGTATCCCAAAGGTTTTGTTGTGTTGCATTGTCATTTTCATTTAGTTCCAAGAATGCTTTTATTTCTTCCCTGACCCATTCATTATTCATGAGTGTATTGTTTAGTTTCCATGTGTTCTTATAGGTAGTAGGGCTTATTCTCATGTTGATATTGAGCTTTATTGCACTGTGTTCTGATAGATCGCATGAAATTATTTCAAGCCCTTTATTCATTCTATTTGTTGAGGTTTATTCTGTGTCCCTATATTTGTTGAGGTTTATTCTGTGTCCCAGTATGTGGTTGATTTTAGAGAAGGTTCCATGTGGTGCTGAGTAGAAAGTATATTCTCTGGTGTTTGGGTGGAATATTCAGAGGATGTCTGTGAGGTCCATTTGGTATATTGTATTATTCAGTTCAGATGTCTCTCTGTTTATTCTTTGTCCAGTTGACCTATCCAAAGGGCTCAATGGGGCATTTTGTCTGATATTAAAATAGAAACTCCTTCTTGCTTTTTGGTTCCATTTGTTTGGAATATTTTTTCCATCCTTTCACTTTAAGTTGGTGCCTAGCCTTGAGTGTGAGATGTTTCCTGTAGACCTCATATAGATGGATTCAGTTTTCTAATTCATTCTCCCAGTTTATATCTTTTTGATTGGGGAATTAAGCCCATTAATATTTAAGTTATCATTGAGAGATGTGTGTTGATTCTTTTCATCCTATTTTCTGTTTGCATTCTTGTTCTAGATTTTGTTTTTCAACTGTGATCAACATTTTTGCTGGGTATAGTAATCTGGGTTGGCGTCTATAGTCATTTAGTATTGGGAATACATTAGTCCACGTTCTTCTGGCTTTCATAGTTTGCATTGCACAGTCCTCTGTAATTCTGATGGGTTTCCTCTTATATGTAATTTGTTGTTTTTCTCTTGTTGCTTTCAGTATTTGTCTTTGTTTTAGGCATCTAGAGTTTTAACTATGATATGGTGTGGGGAGTTTTTTTTCTGGTGTTGTCTATTTGGTGTTCTAATTGCTTCTTATATTTGTATGGGTTTGTCTTTTTTCAGTTTGGGGACATTTTCTTTTATTATTCTGTTGAAGATTTGAGCAATACCATCGTCTTGGGATTCTTTTCCTTCTTCTATCCCTATGATGTGGAGGTTTGGTCTTTTCATAGTGTCCCATATTTTCTGATTGTTCCACTCTTGCTTTTTTTCATATTCTTTTCTTGAGCATTCTAGTTCTTCCACTTTATATTCCAGTGTTGATATTCTATTTTCTGCTTCCTCCAGTCCATTCCTGAGGCTTTATCCCATTCTCTCCTGTTGATTGGGTGAGTCTCAATTTCCTTTTTCATTTCATCCTGTGATTTCTTTAGTATTTCCATTTACTTTTGGAGCTTGTCATTCTCTTCTTGTAGCTCCTTGCTTCTCTGGTCTGTTTCCTTTTTCATTTTGGCCTGTCATCTGTTCAGTGTTTCCTCTTCCTTCTGTAGTTGTCATTCTCTCCCTCTAGTTCCTTCCTGAGTTTTTTATTCTCTCCCTTTAGTTCTTTGATTTGTTCTTTATATTCCTTGATTTCTTTGAGTATGTCTGATTGCTCTTATTGTTTTTTGTCTTTTTTTGAGACAGGGTCTCCCTTTAGTCTCAGCTGGCCTGGAGCTCACTATGTAGACCAGGCAGGCCTTGAACTAACAAAGATCCACCTGCCCCTGCCTCCCAAGTGCTAGGATTAAAGGCTTGTGCCACCACCCCTGGCAGATTGTTCTTCTAATATCTGGGTTATTTCTAGGGAAATCTCACTGTAGGAGTCTTTTATAGGTCTGGTAGAGTTTGGTGTGGATTTATTCTTTGTTTTCCCCATTATGATTTTTTGTTGTGTTTTGGCATGTAGGTTTGTTTTATTGTTTGTATTCTGATGTGAATCTCAACTATTTCTTCACTGCTTTGGAGGATTGCTTTGCTTGTTTTCTTCAGGTGCTTTTTTGTCTTCTCCTTGTTTATGGAGGGCTGGCTGGTCTAGGTTTCAGGTTTTCACTTTCGGTTATATATTGGAAGGTCTGGCTAACTCTTCCCTTTCTGTTCTGAAGGTTTTCCAGAAATTGAATAGGTGATAACCAGATCGGTTCACCACTGAGCACTATGCTCACTTTGTTTCCCCCTGGTCAGTTCCTCTAGGTTGGCTGTGAAACCTTGTGTGCTGGGACTGGAGCAGTGGACGGCTCCTGTCTCTTTTACTTCCTTGTGCCTTGGACTTACTACCTGTATTCCCACTGGGACACTCACTTCAGCAGAAGCAGGGAGGGGTGTTGTTGGGTTTGCTCCCTTAGCCCATACACTGGCCCCCTGTGTGTCTCACTGCTGCTGTACTGGATGGGACGCTGATCATGCAAGAGGTGTGTGGTTTCACCTGGTTGTTTGATCCCAAGCCACCAGGCCTGGCTTCCCTAGGGGCTGCCTAGCCACTGCTCACCTCTCCAGGTGCTGATATCCCCCCAACCCCTCCCAGGAGCATCCAGTTGATGCTGTACTGGCTGGTAGATTTCTTTCTGATTTTTTTTTTTTTCGGTCTTTTCAAGACAGGGTCTCCCTATAGCCTCAGATGTCCTGGAACTCACTCTGTAGACCAGGTTGGCCTTGAACTCATGAAGATCCACCTGCCTCTGCCTCCCAAGTGCTAGGATTAAAAGCATGCACCACCACGTCCAGCTCTTTCTGATTTTTAAAGTAGTAATTTAGAGCTATAAAGTCCCCTATTAAGACTGCTTTTAATGTGTTCTAGATTCTTTTCTGTTGTGATTTCTTTTTCCTTTTATTCCAGGAATACTTTTACTACTTTCCTGATTCTTTCTTTGACCCATTTATCTTTCAGGAGTTTGTTAACTCCATGAGTTCACGGAGTTACTGAATTCTTTTACTATTGATTTTAAGTTTTATTGCATTGTGATCTGTTAGACTACATGGAATTATTTTAATGCATTTGTATTTATTCGGGTTAATTTCATGGTGTCCTACACCTCTTACGTATCCTATTCCTATGTTCTTAATTTTCTTTTCATATTCTTTGCATGAGTGGTCAAATTCTCCAACTTTATCTTCAAGTTTTGATATTCTGTTTTCCATTTGATTCATTCTGGTGGTAAAATTTTCTCTTATGTTTTCAAAACTTACTGAGTTTTTCAATTCCATCTTCATGTCACCTTGACTTTTTTTCAATATTTCTATATCTTTTATGAATTCAGTGTTCAAATCTTGAGTTGTTTTCATCATTTCATTTAGCCATATATTTGTACTTTTTAGACTTCAGTTAGGAGTTCATTTTTTTTTAATTTATTTATTTTTATTTTTATATGTATGAATGTATTGTCTGCATGCAGGTCTGCGCACCCGTGTCGTGCGATGCCGCGGAGGTCAGAAGAGGGTCTCGGATTCCCCTGGAACTGGAGTTCTCCTGGAACCGGAGTCGCAGATGGTTCTCAGCCGCCATGTGGGTGCTGGGGATCGAACCCGGGTCCTCTGCAAGAGCGGTCGGCGCTCTTAACCGCTAGGCCATCCCTCCAGCCCAGGAGTTCATTTTTTATCTTCTTTGATTTCCTTCAATTATTTGTATGTTCTTTAAAAATCCTTGTATTTTTTGATGTGTTTATGACTTCCACTTTAAATACCATGTCCTGTGTTCCTCTTGGTAGTTCTCATCACAAAATATTTCCATGAGACTGGTGGGATATGGTGGGAACATCTTGCTTTTTTCATATCATTTGTGTTTTTGTATTGTGACCTAGGCATATGGATTTCTTTTGTAAGTTGTGTGTTTGATAGGAAATTCTAGCCTTCCTTTGATGAGTTGAGGTCTGGTTCTGTTTTTATTGTTGCTGTTCCATGGTTGCTTTTTGATCCACTATGCATATTTAGCTGGTCTGTGGCTCAGGTTCAGACTTTTCAACTTTTTTTTTTGTCTTTTCGAGACAGGGTCTCCCTGTAGTCCCAGCTGTCCTGGAACTCACTCTATAGACCAGGCTGGCCTTGAACTCACAAAGATCTGCCTGCCTCTGCCTCCCAAGTGCTAGGATTAAAGGTGTGCACCACCACGCCCGGCTCAGACTTTTCAATTTTTTATTCGAGGGATGGGATGATGATTCTAGGATGGTCCAGTGTATGAGGCGATTAATCTCACCTTGGGATTTGAGTGGTTTGGTCTGACTCTGCTACCTCACTGGGCTATTCTGAGTAGAAGCAGCACTTTCCAAGCCTAGTCCTGGAGGTGAGGAGATTACAAAGGAGTGAATTCTGACTAGCTAAGTAGGTTGATCTGAAGCCCTTGAACAGCAGGTTAAGGGTCACAAAGGGAAGATGGTGAAAGAGCAGGTGGGGCTCCAAGTAGCTTACTAAGCTTGTCTTCCAACAACATGTTCTGGTCCATTTCTAGAGCAAGAAGATGTTGAAGGCGTCTCACTTAGTACTCCTGAGGTGACACTTGAACTAAGAGCATCAGGAGTCAGTAGATAGATAGGCCAGTGTTGATGTTCCTTGTCATGGTGTCTTCCAGATTTCCTCATAGGAATGAGCCTTAGTTGTGATGTTTTCATTTTCCTCATTAATGAATTCTTTTGCCTTTGACTTTACTGTATTAGTTTTATCATTCTTTCATTTATACTTTCTTGCACTAATCCTCCAAATACACCACCTGTACCCAATATTTATCTCTGGGCATATTTAAGAAAGGTTTTTCTTAAATGGATGGAGCTAGAAGATATCATGTTAAGTGAAGTAACACAGTCCCAGAAAAACAAACGACAAATGGTATCCCTCATCTGTGGATGCTACAGCCAATTACCTAGTTGTAAGGCAAACTGGACAATGTTAATGTGATCTGAAAATAACTGTGCTCTTATATTGTGAATCCCTTAACAGTTTCTAGAACTAAGCTACCAGTTATTTTCAGAGTTAGGAAGTTTTGGTATATGGATGAAGGGTATGCATGTGTATTTTAGAGTAATATAAGATCAAAGGAAAGTGGAAAAAACTAGTTTGTCATGGCATTTTGTCTAACTACAGTATTTATTTTATGGGGGTGCTTCTTAGTATTTCTTATACAAGGCTGCTTGAGCTTTCATCCAAGCATTTTCTAAAATATTATAAAGTAGTTAAAAGTATCAGGCTGGGGTAACTTAGCCTTTCTGGATGCTTAATGACCATACTTAATGCCCATACCAATTTGGCCGAGGCTCTTAAGGGATAACTATGTTCCTTGCCCTCAGAGGTCAACTAAGTCCCAGGGGACTATGCATAGGGGCATCTCTTGAAATGTCCTGCAAATGTGAGTCACCAGTCTTCCTGTGCAGGGAGTCTTGGAGATCCACTAATGGGACTTCAGCCAGTGTCCAGTCTATAAAGAGGAAAGTATGCTGATGCTTCAAAAAGGGAAGCCTGGTCTAGCAAGACCTGACTTTGTCCTCCAGTGGATGGAACTGGTGATTGAAAAGCCAAAAGGGCCAGGTGTGGTGGTGCATACCTTATATCCCAGCACTCAGGAGGCAGAGGCAGGCAGATCTTTGTGAGTTCAAGGCCAGCCTGGTCTACATAGTGAGTTCCAGGACAGCTGGGACTTCAGAGATACCCTGTCTCAAAAAGAGCAAAAAAAAAA